>JAXHKN010000418.1:0-23615 GCA_038407165.1 Ceratocystis variospora | reverse complement strand
GCCAGAACGATATTGGAAGATGGGAAGAAAATGGAGAATGGGAAAAAAAAAAATAGCAAGCTAGGGAAGAGGACGAAGGAAATAAAGTGATATGACAGGGCTAGCAAGGAACACGAGCAAGGGCTCCATATGGACATAAAACTTTTATGGGCAGGGGGGAAGGGGAGGGGGGAGGTTAGCAAGGTAAGGTAGCGGGGCCAGCCCGAGGAGGATTAAGGGGCCAAGATGTGGTTTGAACAGAGCGTCATCGCCTTATGAAGGCAAATAGATGGCAGGAAAAGGCTATAAAAGAGAGTAGAAGTGAAGACAAGAGAACTCACCGGACTTGGGTCAGGGCACGTTCGTGGCCCGAAAGAAGAATAGGCCGCATTGTCAAAGGCGAATCTGGAAATGTGAATAAGGGAGATGAGAAGAAAGGAGGAATGAAATGGGCAAAAGCTTGGTATAAACAAATTGCAAGCGGCAAACAAAAAAGGTGGCCTTTCGTTCGCTCGGGTAATCTGGTGATAGTTCAGTATTGGAGGAGAGAGGAGAAGAATGGATTGCTTGATTGGTGTTGTGCGTTTTTTGGTGGGGCTCAAGCAAAAAGCTGGATTTTTTTCTTGTGCCCCGCGATTCAGTCAAGGCCCGCCCAGAAAAAGTCCAGTGACGCCTCACCGCTTTTCAACGCCTCAGGCACGGGTCCACTTTTAGAGGCGCTCGCCTAGCATAGCAGGCTAGGCTAGGATATTTGGAAACAAAAGAACTTCTAAGATCAAGAGGAGGCGGAGATTGACTGGCCCAAGACCGATTTGCAAGATAGACTTGGAGTTTCAGTATGGAGATATCGTCAACTGCAGGTCTTTAGAGCAATGCCCGTCTAGCACTCGCTGTAGTTCTTTTAACTCACCACTGTCTGTGGCCTACTGCCAGAGGGAGACATAGAGAAGTGCCTGGATGTTGAGGCAGAACTTAAACGAAGGCACAAGTAGACAGGTAGCAAGTGCACAAGTAACACTCGTTCACTCGCCTCACAGCCTTGCTGCATTTCTCTTCCTGTCTGATCGCTTCATAGGCTCCCCTCCCCATACACTGATTGCCGACCTTTCTTAGCCATGCTCCCAATGTAATGCCTCTTTATCCCGGCCATGTATCCCTTGTATAGTATTTCATCCAGTCTTCTTGTTGCCCGTCACCGGTGTACAAGCAACAGCGTTACTAGGATAAGCGGCAAAGTTACAAGAGCTGAAACCGAACGTCTGGTGCTTGATAGCAGACCAGTCACGAGAGGTCGTGCTTATAGCAGCCACCAGAGAGCTTACAACTACCAAGCCAATCCCACGCCTGGCATTCTTGCTGCTAGTACCACCAACGCGCCCGCGGCGGCTGCCACAGAAGGTTTAGGCGCATCCCACACTCCGGCTACCAATGAAAGACTGCAATCTTCCCGAAATGCAGGCGATACTTGCAGCAACAGCGCTAGACTCCAGAAGAGTCTCCAGGGCTATCAGAGCCACCAGAGCCATCAGAGCCACCAGAGCCATCAGAGCCATCAGAGCCATCAGAGCCATCAGAGTCGTCGGCGCCACCAGAGCCATCAGAACCCTCAGGCCCATCAATATTACAATGGCAGACAGGACCTAGAAATACCACCAATGCCCAATCCAGAAGGTGCAGGTTTTTTTCCGCGTTCCTTCCGTTTCAGTCCGCAGCGGGGGCATTTTACCTCTGAACTTGCATCATTCTTTCCCTACGCTATGCCCACTGTTCCTGGGCCTGTCTCCCATTTTACTACTGCTGCTGTTCTACCTGCTGTCACCCCTACCCAGCCTTCGTCCCGGCTGCATACTCAATATCAACACCGCCCCGTACCACAAGCGCCACCGTATCATAGCTTACCCTCGTTTCTTCCTTCGTCTGGCTTTCTTCCCTTTTCTTCCTTCCAACACAGACAAGAAAACTCTCGCCAATATTGCCAGTCTCGTCGCCTGCACTCGCAGCCTCTGCTGTCGCCATCTTCATCCACTACATCACCGCCCACATTTCTCTCCCCCGCTATCATGGCTACCAAAATTGACGGCACGGCCATTGCCAAGTCCATCCGGGAGCGCCTGGTTGTCGATATCCTAAAGCACCAGGAAACTAACCCGCGTTTCTTACCTTCACTGAGCATCATCCAGGGTATGTCAGTCTGTTCACGACGTACTCTATGTCGAATACCAGGAGGCCTGGCGGATAGTTAGCTGACGCAGTCATTCATACTTTTAGTTGGCGATCGCTCTGATTCTAGTAAGCTCGAGCTTGATCTCATGCCCCTCCACAACCCCCTCCAACCAGTTTGGTGGTGCATAGGGTTATTCACATTCTAACTTGACTAATAACCCTAAAGCGACGTACGTTCGGATGAAGTTGAAAGCCGCTGCTGAGGTATGTCTCGTGGTTTCATTTGCACTATTTATGCAATCCAAGTAAATTCTCACCTTTGTATAGGCCAACATCAAATGCGAGCTGATTAAGCTCCCCGAAGATGTCTCAGAACCTGAGCTTCTGCATATCATTCATGGCCTGAACAATGATCCCTCTATTCATGGAGTCCTTGTACAGCTCCCTCTTCCCAACTCAATCGATGAGTATGCAATCACTTCTGCCGTCGCCGACGACAAAGATGTTGATGGATTTGGCACTCGCAATATTGGCGAACTTGCCAAGCGTGGAGGCCGCCCCGACTTTGTCCCTTGCACCCCCAAGGGAATCATGACTTTGCTTGCATCCACTGGTGTTGACCTCAAGGGTAAGAACGCTGTTGTTCTGGGCCGCAGTGACATCGTTGGCGGTCCTATAAGTCACATTCTGCGCAATGCTGATTGTACCGTCACTACTTGCCATTCCAAGACTGTGAACTTGCCTGAGCACGTCAAAACTGCCGACATCCTAATTGCCGCCATCGGTCAGGCCCGTTTTGTTCAAGCTGACTGGCTCAAGCCCGGTGCAATCGTTATTGATGTTGGCACGAACTTTATCCCTGATTCTACTCGTAAGAGCGGTCAGCGCATGGTCGGCGACGTCGACTATGATGCTGCCTCTGCTGTCGCCTCTTTTATTACTCCTGTTCCTGGTGGCGTTGGCCCTATGACCGTTGCTATGCTTATGCAGAATGTGGTCGAGGCTGCTGTCAGTGCTTCCGCCCGCGAAAAGTTGCGTAAGACTGTCCCTCTGCCCCTCAAGATCGAGTCTCCCGTTCCATCTGATATTGCCGTCTCGCGTGCTCAAACTCCCAAGCAAATTACTACGGTGGCCAAGGAAATCGGCATTACTGCTGGTGAGCTGGAACAATACGGTGCTTACAAGGCCAAGGTTGGTCTCAAGCTTCTAAAGCGCTTGCAACACCGCAAAAACGGCCGCTATGTGGTTGTCACTGGCATCACTCCTACTCCCCTTGGCGAGGGAAAATCAACAACCACAATGGGTCTGGCTCAGGCTCTTGGTGCTCATCTTGGCCACTTGACCTTTGCCAACGTTCGCCAGCCTAGCATGGGCCCTACTTTTGGTGTCAAGGGCGGTGCTGCCGGCGGTGGCTACAGCCAAGTCATCCCGATGGACGAATTTAACCTTCACTTGACTGGAGACATCCACGCCGTCACCGCTGCCAACAACCTTTTGGCTGCTGCTATTGATACCCGCATGTTCCATGAGAGCACCCAAAAAGATGGGCCACTTTTCCGCCGCCTTGTGCCTGAAAAGGACGGCGTACGCAAGTTTGCCCCTGTCATGTTCCGGCGTCTAAAGAAGCTGGGTATTGACAAGACCGACCCAAATTCTTTGACCGAAGAAGAGATCCGTCGCTTTGCTCGTCTTGATATCGACCCCGCAACTATCACTTGGCGTCGTGTACTGGATGTCAACGACCGCTTCCTTCGTGGTACCACCGTTGGAACTGCACCTACTGAGCGTGGGTTTGTTCGTGAAACTGGATTTGACATTTCAGTGGCCAGTGAAGTTATGGCCATTCTTGCTCTCAGCACTGACCTTGACGACATGCGTGAACGCTTGGGCCGTATGGTCGTCGCCAGCTCTACCAGTGGCGAGCCTGTGACCTGTGATGACATTGGTGTTGGCGGTGCTTTGACCGCACTGATGAAAGACGCAATCAAGCCTACTCTCATGCAAACACTTGAAGGAACGCCCGTGTTTGTTCATGCTGGCCCCTTTGCCAACATTTCTATTGGCTGCAGTTCTATCATCTCCGACAAATTGGCTCTGAAGGTTGTCGGCACTGAGCCGCAAGATTCCGATGATACTGCTGGCTTTGTTGTCACCGAGGCTGGCTTCGACTTCACGATGGGTGGTGAACGATTTTTCAACATCAAGTGCAGGACTTCGGGCCTTACTCCTGATGTTGTCGTCATTGTTGCCACAGTGCGTGCTCTCAAGGCCCACGGCGGTGGCCCCAACATTGTCCCTGGTACTCCCCTGGACCCCGTGTACAAAGAAGAGAACATTGAGATTCTCCGTGCTGGATGTTCCAACTTGCGAAAGCACATTGAAAACGCTAGGTTGTTTGGAGTTCCTGTTGTTGTTGCCGTCAACAAGTTCAACAGTGATACCGATGCCGAGATTGCTGTGATTCGCGAAGAGGCTATTTCTGCTGGTGCCGAAGATGCCATTCTGGCTAATCACTGGGCTGAGGGTGGTAAGGGAGCTCTTGACTTGGCCAAGGGTGTTGTTGCTGCCAGCAAGAAGCCCAAGAACTTCAATCTTCTCTACAACCTGGACGCCTCTGTTTCGTTCAAAGAACGCGTAGAAACTATTGCTAAGAAGATGTATGGCGCCAAGGACATTGAGCTTTCCGAATTAGCGCAAGCTAAGGTGGAGACCTACACTAAACAGGGCTTTGGACACCTCCCGGTTTGCATTGCCAAGACCCAGTACTCTCTATCTGACAACAAGGACCTGAAGGGTGCACCAACTGGCTTTACCGTGTTCATCCGTGACGTACGCCTAGCTGCAGGTGCTGGCTACTTGTACGCCTTGGCTGCTGACATCCAAACCATACCGGGCCTTCCAACGGCCCCGGGCTATCTTAATGTCGATGTCGACACTGAGACTGGAGAGATTAGCGGTCTCTTCTAAAGAATGCTGCATTTTTTCCTAGAAATGCTCTTGTTCGCCTTTGCTTCTTTTCGTTTTGATTTAACATCCGAGGCCCAGGCGGGGTTGGACTCAACGACGCATACTCACTTGTTGATTTGAAGATTCTTCTTTCTAGTATTTATATCTTTTTGTTGCTATATACCTTCGCATCTCTGCAGGGGCTTTTTGCTTTAATACTGATAGAGTTCCGTATTGAATATTTTCTTTTCACGCGGTACTACATTACTATATGTCTGGTGTTACATCGTGATACCCTCAAAGTAATAGGAGGCACCGAGAAATGATCATGATTTTTGCATTATCTGGCTGAAGTTCCCAGTCTCCCGTCATCCCTTCCGAGTTTGTCAAACTGCAATGTGTCATTTTCAACCCCCCCCCCCTTTTTGTTCCGTTCCTTTCTCCATCACTGGCTGTAATAATCAAACTCCTCCTAATCAGACTCTTCATCACTGTAACTGGAAATACATTCAAGCTCATCGGCCAGACTAACACTATGAGTGAAGGGCTGGGTAGTCTCTATTGGTGAGGCACCCTGGGATAGAGATGAACAGCTAACAGCCGAGCTCTTTCTGATAGGTAGCGCATCATTGTTGCTGGAATCAACCATATTCGACGACAAAGTGTTTTGAGCAGAATCGCCCCCCTTGGCTTGGGTCTCGCTACTCGTGGAAGAACCTTGACCTTCTAACATCTGCGCCCCGGCTTGTATAGGCTGATCACTTGCAGCACCTCCGATGCGCTTGGCCCAGGCAAGCGATGCATTGACTATTTGATCGTACATGGGAAAGGCCCGCTCTCTGAGTTTGCGTTGGTACTCAGCACCTTGTCTGGCTTGATGCGCAAACTTCTTGGAATGTGAAGTGCACGGATTGAGAACGTGCAGAAACCTACAGCCGCACTTGGACTTGTGATGGTCACGACAACGGTAAACCTGCGCCTTGCATGAACAGTGGGAGTGGATGCCAACGATGTGGTCGCCGGGGAAGGTTTCGTACTGCCGTTTTTCCGCCTCAATATCGCTGCGCAGCTTGGCTACAAGCTTTGTATAGACTTTGCTTTCCCATGAGCGAGGATTGCATCTCTCAGCCAACACGAGGTTTTCTATGGCTAGCGAGATATCCCCTGTATGCAATTTGTGAAAGCCTTCAAGAACCATGAGACTGCCGGAGACTTCCGATCGATGGGGCGACAACTCATGGACAATATCTGCATTAGAAAGGAACTCGCGAGCCCTTTGCATATGTTTTTCGAATGCGGAATAGTTACGCTTCGTCATGTATGAGGCCAGCTCGGTGCGCATGGTGCGAAAAGATACCAGCTCCCAGAACATCTTGGCGTCCTTATCGGTGTAGCTGGAATTGGGGGGCTGATCTGGTGACCTTTCCTTTGAGAAATATTCAAGAAGCTCTTTAGCAGATCGGTGTCGGATCTCGCTGTTTGTCTCTGTCTTCATGCCATATGCCATTATGGAAGCTATGACGTCGTTGACATTATGCAGCATGCGCTCCGAGGCCTGAGATATATTATTAATCTCGACCTTGATGATTCCCTTGAGAAGCTCCCCAGATTTCGTGCCTTCGGGAATTTCGTACGACGTGTGCCCGGCTTTTGATATCATCTTCTGCCCAGCTACCGCCGTTTCTAGCTGCGAAACCTTCTGGTCATATTCGGATATGCGTGCCCTGGCATCATTCAATGCTTGCTTTAAATTGATACACTCATACTCCTTTTGGCTGTACAGATCCTCATGTTCTTCGGGCAGCATAGACAGCCTTTGCTCAAGAGCCTGGATCTGACTTTCACGCTCGAGTATATCTGTTTCGGATTTCTTTTTGAATTTTTCGAATTGCTCCTCGAGGTTCTTGAGCTTCTGTGCATCAGTCTCGGAGGTGAAGGATTTGATCAACTTGATCACTTCCTCTCGCCCCATGCCTTCGTTTATAGAGCCTAGAGTGGCTTCAAATTTGAACTTTTCAGCAGTTAGATTGTCACGCAACATACACTCTTGCTCTTGCATTTTGTATATGACTGCTTCGAGTTGACGGTTGGCTGTTTTCAAGGAATCGTTCTCGGCCTGGGTAGCCAAGAGGTCGACAGCCTGGATTTTGGCGCTGTTTTGGGCATCGACCATATTGTGGTTGGCATGAATGAGATCTTCCGTGGCAGCTGCAAGTTCCAACTCCAGTCCTTTCACTTTGTCCACATGGCTCTGAATCTGTTTGTGCAAAGCTTCCCGGTCATGGCGATCATTGAGAGTGACATCACGTAGCTGTTCTTCGGCGCTCAGTAGGCGGCTAGATTCGTCTTCTAGCTTTTTGGTGAGTGAAGTCTGAGTAGTTTTAAGAGCAGCAACTTCTCTCTCATACTTATCAAGGTCACTATTGTACTTTGAGGCTTGTTGGCTAATCAGCTGCGTCATATGCTTGTAGGCGTGGCTTTCTTCGTCGAAAATGCTGGTGTTTGACCTGAGAAGCTTCAGCTCGAGGTTTGCTTTGTCGAGGTTTGCTTTGGTCACCTTACACATAATTCTCTCCTCTGCTGCCTCTATTTCTAGAGCTTCAATCTGCTTTGCGTAACGCTGTGCTTGGGCTTTGCTCATATCGGCAAGACTATCAAGTCGGGCTTGAAATCCTTTCTCTAGCGATAAGCAATGGTCAATGGCCTTAGTTTTGCCAAGATTGAAGGCACGTTTGAGACTTTCCTTCTCAAGGCGCTCCTGGTGGCGCAAGCGAATGAACAGATGAAGCTTAGCCCTCATTTCACTCATAGCTTTGAATGCTCTTTTGGCATCAACCATAGCTTTACTTTGGAGTTTCCTGTAGTCTCTCCACCTAACATCAGCTTGTAGCAGTTCATTGGCAGCGGCGTTTTCGTCAAATTCGACACCTGGCTTGCTAGGAGTGTAGTCTGATGCAGTGACTTCAAGGAGCTGTTCATGCAAGCTGCTGGTTTCTTTGGACTTTTCCAGGGCTAGTCGAGTCTTCAAGACAATAGTCTTATAGTGAGCAGCTTTGCTTTCAGCTATTCAGAGTTAGCAGGTTTGAAATCCCAGAAAACAGATACGAGTCAACTTACCATCCTCAAAGAGACTTTGGACGTTTAAGTACTTCTGGTAAATGTCGGCCCGCGTCATTTTAAAGTCTTTGTCGTTTTCAAGTTTGTCCATAGAGCGCTTTACCGCCATCATCTTTCTCAAGCCGTCGTTGGCCATGGTGGAAAAGGCTGAATAGCTCTTTTTCATGAATTCCACAGCCAGGTTGTAAGATTTTACATCTATTTTGTCTGACTTTATTGAGGGGAAGGTTTCAGCAGCCTTCTCTGAAGTCTTTTCATAAGCTTTGCGCATTTGATTCAAGTACTCAATGCATTCGTTGACACTTTGCATCGCAGTATCACGAATATCAAAGATCTCCTGCTTAGCTATCAAAGCCTCGGCCCGCTCCTTTTTAACAGCAACAGAATCCTTTATCTGAGCTTGGATATTCTTCTGCATTGTGTCGGCCATTTCCCTGAGCCTGGTGATTAGAGCCTGCGCGTCGGAGCTCTCAACTTTGTCAACGATCTCCTGCAGAATTCCGATAGAGCTTTGCATTTTGAGCTCGCGAAGCTCATATGTCTCGCGAAGCTCGTTTATTCTTTCCTTGTGATTCTCAGCCATTTCCTGCGGAGATAGGCCAGCTTCAGTGCTTATCCATGAGTCACGCTGGAGCAAAAGCCTGTTCTCAGACTTTAGACGACCATTTTGTGAACGCAAAGTCTTGGCAGCACTGCATTTCTTAATCCACCTGGTAGCTTTCGAGGAATGCCATGGCCTGTTCTCAGTAGAAGAGACTGCATTAGCCTTGTCTTGCCGCAAGGAAGCTTTGGCGAGTTGAAACTTTAGACTTTTGATTTCGGTCTCGCGCACTATGGCATCTTCCTTCAGTCGGGAAATCTCTTCCTGGAATTCGGCCCCAATCTCAGCGCGTGTGGCTTCTCGTTGCTCCAGAAGCTCTGTTATAGTGGGAATGACTTTAGGGGTAGTCAGCCCAGAAACTTGGGTCTCAAGAGCGAGTCGCAAGTTGTTTGCAATAGCCTTGATGTCGTGGACCTTGCAGTCAAAGTCGTATGTGATCCGTTCTAAAATTTGGGCGTGTGTGAAGTTCGAGGTTTCTTTAACCCGCTTAACGACTCGAGCGATAAATTTGCCCAGTGGTTCGCCTGCCATCCCCAGCTCTACCATCTTGGTTGTAGTATGGTTGAGCTGTTCCTGTACCACAAAAGGCTTGTTGGTCGTGCGACCAAGCTTTTCTCCAGTGCTGAGATCCTCGTTGTCTTCGTCATTACCATCGAGAAAGCTGTCTTTGAACTTGCCAAGGCCTTGAATGGGTTGAGCCTTAGTATCAGCCAACTGTGCAGTAGGCTTGTATCGAACAGGCCAATCCTCCCAGTTTGCGTTGTTCTTGGCTACGCTCAAGCGCGAAATTGCCATGGAGCGAGCCCTCTCCCTGCTCTCCTCGCTATCCCCAGCCATCTCATCTAATAGATCACCAAGTATCTTGACCTCAAGAGCCAAGGCCTGGTTCTCAGACCGGTACATACCCACAGCATTGCAAATCATCTCCTGGTTATAACTATGTGAATTCCAGGCTAGAGTGAGAGTGTTATGTTTCTCGTCGAGATTTGGGGACTTGACATTGCGATTCTTTTCCGCCAAGGTGCCGATTTCAAGCACTACGTGAGGCATGATCCTAGGAACCGAGTTTCCCTGGCTTTCTTTATACGCTATATATATCATAGCCTGATAATTGATGAGTCCGTTATAGTCATCCATAGCACGCCGGTGCTGAATCATGCTATATTCCAACATCTCAAAAAAAGTAGAATATTTGAACTTCTTCTCAACGATTTTCTTGAGTCCGTGGTACTTTATATGACGACTTTGCCGAACCGATGGGTTCCCGACTACCGCTACCTCAGTAGGCCATGACGCACTGAGCTTCTTGCTCCTTTCTTCAAGGTCCTGGGGCGGCATATCTTTGGGAACCAGCTCCCAAAGAAGAGTATCGTCGGCTTCGCAATTGCTGCCCGTGCAGTAGCCAGTGCCGATATTTTCCCTTTCACGAATAGCCGCCTCGTGGGGTCTATCATGTTTCCCGGAATAGTACTCTTCATGGAGCTTGATGTAGATTGGTAGGCGGAGTTTGCGTTGGGCAATGTCCTTCCCTAAAAACTCTATCTGATCAGAGCAAATCCGCACTTTGGCGGCGACAATTTTCAACAGTTGTTGACGCTTGGTCTGCATGTCTTTAACACTCAAGCCAGCCATTAGGAACTCCAGCTGAAGCTTGCTTATCCTAAACTGCAGGTCTCTTTCGAGATTGAACCCGGCTTCCTGGTAGGACAGTCTATCAATTTCCCGCACAAGATTATTCACGTATGACGCCGGGAAAAGGTCGTATTGCTTAAAGTCGGCTGGTTTTGGATAGTCAGTTTCGTAGGAGCTAATGACATGAGTCTGTGCTGTATAGAGCTCGTGAGGTGTAGTTGTGCTCCTGCTTATCCTCTTCTTGGCATATTCTCCTTCATTCAAGGTCATCAAGTCGTCTGGTGGTGCAGGTAGAGATGGAAGGGGGGATTTGGGCTCAAGGATCCTTTTAGGATCATTCGTGAGAAGAGGGGGCGATATCTCCGGGCAGAACACAGGCTTGATATACTGCTTCTCTATCTCCAAGTAATCATCGTCAGATTCAAGTCCAATCTCTTTATAGAATTCCTCATCGATAACGGTAGGTTGCTCCTTGAAGTTGACAAGCGCGAGCTCATGAGCATGGCGATCTGGGATGGGCGAGTCGTCAACAGCAGGCATCACGGGCGAGGCGGGTGTGGATTCCATGTCAGGCAAGTAAGTCTTGACAGGTTAGCACACTGAAGGACAAGACCATACTCTATCCACGACGATAACTTACAAAAGGATTTTATAGCAAAAGCCAGCACGGAGAGTCTAAAATGGTTGTCAAAACGAAAATAATGAACGCGGTATAGCAGATTGGACGAGTTATCCGAAGGGAACATGACAAAACTACTCGCCAAGGAAGATTCCACAGTTCTTATAGATCATGTTTGGAGAAAAAGCTTTGGGTTCTTTTGACACTTTCTTTGAGGCTGTTTTCTTTGATGTGTCTAGTCCGCTCACGCCGAAACAACTAACATGGATTCACATGCATAAACGCACGAAGAGACAAAGACAGGACTACGCTGTATGATGTGTGGCTATGGACCACAAGAAGAAAAGAAATCTATTTCTGGGTCGTCGCCCAGGGAAGGGCTCTATCTGTTTTTTTGAGCGATATTGTTCTCATGAAAAAATGCCACGCCTCTAGCTGACCCGCCACCACGGCTTGCACGGCGAAGAAACAAGTCGGCTGCTTGATGCTATCTCGCAGCTATTTGCCCAGCCGCTCTCACCAGCACATGGCCCTGCCATGGCGGCTGTTGCTGTATCCTCTCCTGCTCGTCTTTTTCGTCGTTGCTTCTCTCCTCGTCATGGCCAGGGCTCTGCCTTGCCGGCGCGGCAGGTCTACCAACGTCCCGGACTCTTTGTAGCAAGTATGCCTCATCGTCTGCAAATACTGCCGGCCTGGGCTCTTCTGTGTCGGCCTTTGCACAGTCCTCTCTGAGGGTGGCTCGTCTCTCTAGCTGTTGCTGAATCATGGCCTCGCGCTCCATAGCCATGTTGGCTAAGCACTTGCGAGCCAGGTTGTCTGTGTCTACTGCAGAAATGTTGATGGCACGCTGGTAGCAGTGCCGGGCTTCATCCCACATAGTCAGTGCTCGGAAGCAGTGGCCACGGTACAAGTATGCTTTGGCTTGCATTCCTGGCAGTGAGAAAATAGAGCCGACTTGCAGAGCCTGGTCTGCTTTTACAAGAGCCCTTAGAGCATCTTGCTGTGTTTCTGCAAGAACCAGAACAATGTGGCAGGCAAGCAAGAGGGTGTTGATGCGGGCTTTGACAAGGCCCTTGGGTGGGCGTTTTTGCGCCATTGGATTAGACGGTGGCAATTCTCTTTGTCCCTTATCCAGGCACGTCGTCAATCTTTTTTAGCGGCAGGATAAGTCCTGGCCGATGT
Organism: Ceratocystis variospora; assembly: GCA_038407165.1. Lineage (NCBI taxonomy): Eukaryota > Fungi > Ascomycota > Sordariomycetes > Microascales > Ceratocystidaceae > Ceratocystis > Ceratocystis variospora. Next base: position 11,376 of record JAXHKN010000418.1, on the reverse strand, counting down.
GATGTGATGTGATAACAGCAGATCACAAACAAAGAAGAGGAGCGACGGTTCTGAGCGATAGGCAAGAGACGACAGAAGCTGAGTGACTTGCGTCTTGGAGTTTGGAGTCTTTTTGCTATGCTTTTGGTGGGTAGGAAAAGACTGGGCTGTGATTTGCTGCAGGTGAAAAGTCAAGATGAAAGAGAAAAACGAAACTGGGACAGCAAAATATACCAAGATGAGTGAGATAGCCAAGAGGAGGGGAGGGGTCTTTAGAGGGAAGGGGGCAGCCGAAATTGGAAGAAGCGAGGAATAATCGATAAAGAACCCCCGATAGATTTAGGCCCAGATTGGATTTTTGGGTCTTTGATCTCCCTTAGCTTCGTGATAACGAAGCAGGCCAAGCTCGACTGTGCAGTGGCTTTCTTCTCTTATGACCTGCTGTCAGATGCAAGATGCAAGACAGCGAGTAGCAGTAAGAAACGTTAGGGCTATCTATCTGTAAATGCCGTCGATATTATTGACGTATAGGGCAGGAACAGGCAAGAACAGGCAAGAGCTCAGCTGGAAACAGAGAGCGTACAAACAAGGAAACTGGGCTGGCTGGACGGACAAAATCTCGTTTGGTAGGTGCCCAGTTTTGCTTTGCGATATTTTTTTATTGGTTGACTGACTGGATTGGCTGGAGATGCGAGGAAGGAAGAACCAAAAAGCTGTGACTCGATGCAAGGCAATTGCCAAATTCAGCGCGGCTGCATATCCCGAGTCTTGCAGGTTGGATTGCTTGCTGGATTCGCTGATGTTTGTTACAACGCCGTTCGTCCTGCTCTTGTGGCGGGAAGAAGGGGTTTTTTAGGGCTATCACCTTTGACAAAACAAAGAACGAATACAAAAGACGACAATGGTGGGAAGCACAGTTGCCTGCAGCGGGAAACGGGAAACAGCAGGACAAGCAACAATCTCCAAAATCAGAGATCTGGGAAGATCAGGGGGGGGGGAGACAGCTAAAGTCGGATGGGAAAGAAAGAGGGAGTTGCGCACTGCAGACGGCGGACTGTGAACTGCAATGCGAATTAGACGGTAGAATGAAGAATAAACAGGAAAGAAGAAGAAAAATACACATGCAAGAATGCATGAAAACAAATGGAACTTCAAGGGCTTCTCCTGGCCAAAAATAAACAACAAACAAAACCCAACTTTTCCTTTTCCTTGGATCCCCCCAAACGGACGGGCCACTTCTATTCGCGGGTCGGCTTGTTTCTAGTTGCCTGGCTTCTTCCTTTTCCAGGATGGCGAGCTCTTCTTTGCAGCCTTCCTTCTTCACCCACATGTTTCAGATTGAAATAGGTTTCTGAGACCTAGACTCTAAGCTGAGGGCAAGATTTCCAAGGGGGGGCAAGGCTTCACGAAAAGGAACACCAAGAAGAGGTCCACGTTGACGACGAAGCGTATCCCAGGTCAGGCTAGGCCATAGCAACGGGTGAACTACGAAGCGTAGGAGAACCATCAAGTCCGAGCTTTGCCTATAAATATGACAGTTCTGAAATGCGCGAACTACTAGCTCGAAGACGGTATAGCAGGGGATAAAATGCCCCTTCTTGGGCAATAACAGCATGATGCATGCCTGTTCAAGCACTAAAGTAGTATAAGTGCATGCATATAGCCCTTGCAGGGGCGAATAATACAGCCCATATATCAGAGCACCAACCCGCGGGTACTGCACAAGGCTCTAAAGCAACGACCGGCTTTCATAAACATGATGCTGGGTATTTTGTGCAACAGCGTTTCTGTAACAGAGACATGCTACTGTTGCTGGTGGGGGGAAGGCTTTGAGATCGCAACACTTTCCATCATCAGGACCTAGAGCCCGCTGGTCTTTGAAGTAGAGAGCAGCGTTGTTTTTTGGCTACGCTATCCTCTGTTCACCCAAAATTCTTCGAAGAAATCGAAGGTAAATATTCTTATCAAGCTGCAAATGAAGACAGGACCATGTCATGTGGAGGTAATGGGCGATACACCCAGCACACGATAGTCTCCCAGCACAGCATGAACGATGCAACCAACCAAAATTCGCAAGTTATGGAAACCTGCGCAAAGGTCGCATAGGCGTAGATCTTGCTAGATCCAGTCAAAAGCGGCGACATTCCAGGCTACAAATGTGCGCTCGCCTGAAAATGCAAGACATTTCTCTTCTTGTCAGCCCCCCCCCCCAGAAAACAAAACAAAACAAGAACTTAGGGTTCCCTTCGGGTCCAGTCATGGTGAAACTACTTGAGTTGGAGCACACTGATCTGATCTCCCCGCACCATTCCGTATTTGGATAACCCTAACTTCGAGAAACATATTTACAAGATAAACACTCTAGCGCGCCTAGAAACAACGTGACAAGATCATGCATGTGTCTTTAGCGCTTGCTGCTTTTCTTTCCATTACACTAATGCCATAGGAAATGCTATCGACTAGACCGCCTGGTTGCCCAAACCCTCTACTAAATCTAACTGAGGCTGTAATGGGCGCCTTTTTAGGCCCCGCGCCAAGAGCTGTACAGGCCCGCTGTCAAAGACGATGGTCTTCCTCAAAGCGCATAAACCGTCTACGATCACGTGTTGAGAATCCGCTAGACCGCGAGATATTCAATGACTTTGCGCTTCTGCGTGATAATTATGGTGCGTCGATGTCCATGGTTTTGTGTCTTGCGTTCTTGTATGCTTGTACACCCTGCCCCCCCCCACCCCCCCTGTCCGACTGCCACTTGATATGCACGCTGAGCTCATATCCTCTACTAACTGTGTGTAGCTGTCCCCAAGCATACTATCGTTCTAGCCCACGGTCTTTTCGGCTTCTCGCAGCTTGATCTCAGCCATGATCTGGGGCTGCGCCCGGGCCTTTTGCCTCCAATTCACTACTGGCACGGCATCGTCGACGCACTGGCCTCACGGAACGTCCGTGTGGTAGCGACGTCTGTCCCACCCTCTGCCAGCATCCAGCACCGTGCAAACCATCTTGCGCGGCAGATTGCCGCTCTGTGTCCACGCGAGCCCGTCAGCGTGATTGCCCACAGTATGGGTGGCCTGGATGCACGTTGTATGCTCTCGTCTCTGCGACCGGCTCGCGACCAGGTGGATGTGCGGGCCCTGGTGACCATTGCAACCCCCCATCGTGGCAGCCACTTTGCCAACTACGTGCATACAGTGCCGCTACTACCCCTTCCCCGACTGTACGGAATATTACGGCGTGTAGGCCTGGGTACCGAGGCATTTCAGCAATTAACCACCGGATATATGCAAAATACGTTCAACCCGCTAACGCCTGACGTAGAGGGAGTGCGATATTTTTCGTATGGGGCGACAACACCCAAGCCCTCGTTGCTTAGTCCATTCTGGCTAACGCACAGGATTATCAGACGTAAAGAGGGCCCCAATGACGGGCTGGTGAGTGTGGAGAGCAGCCGTTGGGGTTCGTACAAGGGCACGCTAGTTAATGTGTCTCATCTTGACCTTATCAATTGGACCAATGTGTTTGCGCGTACTGCCCGACATATAGCCGGAGTTCCTGAGGGCTTTAATGCCATTGCCTTCTATTTAGCAATTGCAGACATGCTGGCTAAAGAGGGACTTTAGCGCATAAAGCAAGTTGGAGACGGGCGGTAACGCCATCAGGATGTGACCATTACAGTTTGGGGGGGTGGCAAATCAGATGGTGCTGTCGTAATCAGAATACAAACAAGCTTCAGTAATGCGTTAAAACTAGCGTTGGAGTGAGATAACTAGATCGGCTCTATTGTTTAGCGGCTATCACACATTTAACCTTGATATGAGCCGGCTTTAACAACAAGTCCCTGTGGTGCCTTTTCCTTTGGCGCTGCCTTCCTGTCATTGCTGCTGCCCTGGGCCGACTCGAGCAAAAGTATAAAGCCCGTACGTAGGCTGCTACCTGCCTGCCGTTGGTCAAGTTTCTTCCTCTTCTCCAAAGCGCGCTTTCTTCTCTCTTTATACCTTGCCTATCTTCATCAAAATGCCCGTTGGAGAGCTGCAGTTTCAAACTATCAAGGCGTGCTTCAATTGGAACATTGCCTATGCTTTGCTTATGTAAGTTGTCGTTGACATCTGTCTGTCTTATTGCTTATCTAGTAGTTTCCTTGGCAGTGACGGCAGGAAGTCTTGTTCGCTCTTTTCTTGGCTTTTTCTCTGTCGTTTTGGGTTCCTTCTTTTCTTGGCTTTTTCTCTCTTTTGTTTTGGGTTCTTTCTTTTCTTGGCTTTTTCTCTCTTTCGTTTTGGGTTCCTTCTTTTCTTGTGTTTTTTTTTTCTTTTCCTTTGCTCCGTTGTTGCCTCCATATTTCTTTTTTGGCTGTTGCCCACAAAAGGAGCGGCCCTTGAAGGCATATTTGGAGAAGCGGCAAATTACTTCAAGTCTTCTAAATCCTACATCTAGCTACCCCACACTGGAATCCTATAGAGAATGTTTAACTAACACCCTTTCTCTTTCTCGCAGCTTCGGCCTCATGGGCTCGTCCCGTGGCCTCGACGAAGGCCTGATTGGCACCACCGTCACCCTGCCCTCCTTTATCAGTCTCTTTGATCTTGAATCAACAGATCTCAGCGCCTCCGAGCGCGCTGACCGTCTGTCTAACATCACCTCAATGCTGCAGCTGGGCTCGATTCTCGGCGCTGTACTGGCTTTCTACGTGACAGATCGCCTGGGCCGTCTCTGGGCTTCCCGCGAGCTGTGTCTGGTCTGGATGGCAGGTATCTCGATTTTTCTTGCTGCGTCGCGGACGGGCAATCTTGGCATGGTGTATGCTGGTCGGTTCATCGCCGGCATTGGTGTTGGCCAGACGACTGTTGTTGGTCCCACATACTTGGCTGAGGTCGCTCCGCCGGCCATCCGTGGACTGTGTGTGACGATTTTCAGCGGTTTTGTGTATTTGGGAATCATGATGTAAGTCGGCTTTTGTTTTGCTTTTTCCCTCGCTTCCAAAGCTCTCAAACTAACTTCCCATACCCGGCATGCTTAGTGCCTACTTCGCCTCCTGGGGTTGCTCGCTGCACATCTCTGACTCTTCCACGGCACAATGGCTGGTTCCAAACTCGGTGCATTTGATGTTTGGGTCTATCATCCTTTTCGGGTCATTCTTTGCTGTCGAATCGCCGCGTTGGCTCGCCAAAGTTCATCGCAATAGCGCAGCCCGCGCCAATCTCAGCCGTCTACGTGGCTTGCCAGCCGACCACCCAGACATTGAGTCCGAAATGACTGATATCCAGACCAGTGTCGCTATTGAAGAAAACGCAAAGGAGGGCTCATCCGTCCTGACTCTGTTGCGTGAGCTTGTGACCAAGCCGGCAAACCGTAGTCGTTTGGGTCTTAGTATGGCAGTCCAGTTCCTCAGCCAGTGGAGTGGGGCAAGCAGCATCACCATTTACGCGCCCGAGTACTTTGCCATGATGGGCGTTAGCGGCAGCAACGAGAAGCTGTTTGCCACGGCTATTTTCGGCGTGGTCAAATTTGTGAGTTCAATGCTCTGCGCATTTGTACTGATTGATTTTATTGGCCGCCGACGGTCGCTTCTCTCGGGAATCTCGCTGCAGCTTTTGTCCATGTTCTACATGGCTTTGTTCCTGGTTATCGACAAGGAGGCTAGCATCGAGGGCTCGTATCAATCAAGCTCGCAGAAACGTGCCGCTATGGGAGCTATAGTGATGATCTACATCAGCGGCTTTGGCTGGGCCCTGGGCTGGAACAGCATCCAGTACCTAATCAACTCCGAGATCTACCCCGTTCGTCTGCGTGCCGTGGGTGGTAGTATTGCCATGACAGTGCACTTTGCAAACCAATATGGCAACTCCAAGGCCGTGCCCCACATGTTCGTTGGCATGACAGAGTACGGAACAATGTTCTTCTTTGTCGCCGTCACTGCAATTGGCTTCCTGTGGGTGTACTTCTTTATCCCCGAACTGGCTGGCCTGCCGCTCGAAGCGATTGATGCCGTCTTTGAGCTGCCCTGGTGGAAGGTTGGCCGGAAGGGAAGAGAAGCTGCGATGCAAGCTATTGATGAGAAGGATCGTGCTGCGTCCAAGGACATCTACGAGGTCGAGGTGATGGAGGATGAAAAGAGTCCCAAACCCCACAAGATCGAGGTTGTTGAAGCCAATGTCAACTCCAAGGTATGAGGGGGCAAGGAGAGACGCGCTGATTGTCGGAAGCAAAAGGCCGTCCCATAAGTCAATGAATGTAGTTAAATATAATTAGTGTAAAACTTGGTCACAAGAATAAAAGTGGGCGTCTCCTTCGTATTCATTCATGTGCACGAAACACAAATGTCACCACATTCGTATCTGCCAACAGGGCATGTCGCCTACATGGGGATGAACTGATAGCGCCATGACCATGAACAGGAAAAGAAAAAGAAAAGTAAACCATCTGTCCCCTATCAATTCTATTCACTCTGCTTTTTTCCCGTTAGCTTCTGTCACCTGATTTGATGCATTGACATCAGTCGTCCCACTATATGCCGGCCGAGAGCTATTGTTCTCGAACGGACCAGCCACCGCATCTGCCAAAGCCTCTTCATAGCTGGGTGGCGCTTCTTCAAAGGTCGCAGCTGCTGGCGTTCCCATTTGTGGTGGGTATAGAGGGTCATGTGATGCCGCTGCCGCCATTGCTACGCGTGGATCAACAGCCTGGCTCTGATTTGGCCTACGGGGAGGTAAAGGGGGGCTGGCAAACATTGGCCCGCCTCGGCCAGCACCCGGCCAGCCGCCAGGCATGCCACCAGGCATGCCGCCATAATTAGGTGCAGGTGAGGCAAATACAGCTCCTACCGGATGTGCGGAATGCGGGGGCGGTCGCTGCACCTGGCTTTGGCGACGCTGAATTTCACTGAGGAGCTGTGGTGGAGGCGCTATGCCTGAATATACATCTATGTTACTGAAGCGCAAGGGTAGGAATATGGTGTCCGCGGGAATCTTAAGCTGGTCCTGTTCCTTTATACCTGAATTCTTAAATATGCTGGTAAATGTGCTCCCTGCGCTCGATGACTCTGGCGTTCCTGGTTTATCGCGGCTTAGACCCAGGCGGACCTCGAGTTCATAAGTGCGTGAAATGTTGCACGTTACAAATGCCGGGTGTACCGTGTTAGGTAACGGTATGTGCTTCCAAAGATTATCGGGGAGAACGAATTCAGTTCCAACTTCGGCATTTGGATTTGTAGTGACCGGTATAGATAGCCCTGAAGTAGCGCAAACAACCCAGCGGTGGAGATCCATCGTTTCGAAGTCGTGGCATCGGATGCGCGTTAAACCAAGTAGGACCAACTCAAACGCAACAAGATACACGGGTTCTGTAAACTTCGTCTTTTTAGTAGCCACGATGCGCAAGGGCACAGGCTTGTTGCATGTCAATATAGCCGGGTGCGGGAGTAGGGCTGACATCTCGATAGTTGGTGGTTGGGTATTTGCCAGATCGGGCTCTAAATCTGCTTGGCTTGCGTCCCCGGCGATGGTAGTCTTGGACTTCTTCTTTGCATTTGCCGGGTTGTTCCGGCGCCAGGAAAAAACAAAGGGCCGCCGGGCATACATCATTGATGACTGTGGGGGTTTTCGCGGCTGCTCCATGGGCATGAAGCGGAAGCCAACCAACGATCGCCAGTTCTCTTTCAGCAAGCCAGGGCGTTGCACTGTGATTTTGACATAGTAGCGCACCTCGGCAGCACTGGATAGACCGCTGAGTGATGGCGGAAGGGTTTTGAGGACGTGGCGGAGGAACAGCTGCTTGCTGCCATCCATAACGCGCAAACCGGAGCCAAAGCCACCGACGCCAGCAAGGCCACCTAGCGACGCCATGGCAGCCGAGTCGCTGCAGGCATTGTTGAAAGGCAGGCGAAACTGAAAGGGAAACTCGTGCATGCCGCGGTTCAGCATGACGGAGCCTGGAGAGGTACCAGTCATTGGATCATTGGGTGGAAAAGCTTGCTGCACCTTGTAAAGAATTTTGTGAGTCTCGATGGGAATGCCACCAGACGAAGACCGTCGAGATTCTGCATAATGGCCGTTTTTGTCGACTTGTTGGGAGGTAGGACCTAAGGAAGTGATAGCTTCCCCTTCGAGCTTAGCAATTACGGCGCCGATGAGCTCTGCGCGACTGAGTACGAGTTGGATGCGGCCGCTGATAGTGTCGAGATTCGTGTAAAACTCGGGCGGGTTATCGAGGATTATTCGGACGGACATGGCGGGGAGCTAGACACCAGCAGCTAGTATTATCCTGGCGATGAAGAAGGAACAAACAACGTAGGGTAAATTTTTTTTTAAAAAAAATTAAAAAAGGGGAAAAAAAATATGAGGAGCTTGTCTTTGGAAGATAAACCAAGCTATAGAGATCCCTCAAGGATGCCTTTTGAGCAACACGTGATAAGCCAAGACAAGAATTATCTGTTGAGGATAAAAGGAGAGAAAATCCTGGACAAAGTCACGAAGAAGGCAAAGTCAAAGTAAGGGCTGGCAAAGCTTGAGACCCAACGGGGAAGCCCAACAGGCGAGCAAACAAAAAGGATATACAGTCCTTGTTTCGGCAACTTGTCTTGCCGCCAAGAATATGCCTATGCCTGCCTGCCTGCCCTGTGCTGTCTGCTATGGCTTGTCCTGTCCTAGTAAGACTGCGCAGGTAGAAAAGTTAATTTGCATAGGCAAAGCCACCAAGGCGATGACGTATGACACCGGCTCTTCTGGCTCAAGGTCAGATAGCTCTGAAGCTATAAACTGCTAAAAGCGGGGGGGGGGGAGGAAGCGCAGCTGAAGCAGAAGCAGATCGAACAGATCCGAAGGAGGGGATCTTTGCTAGGTAGCTTATTGATCTTTTTTTTGATATGGAGTAGAACAAAAGAAGCTGAATAAGCGGAAGTACAAAGAAACCAAAACGAATCAAAGCAAAGAGCCGGCCAACGAAATGGATTAAATCATGTCTCGGGCAAGAAAGAAGATCATGGCAAATTCATAAGAAGTCAGATGAAGAAGTTTTTCAGTACAAATTAGAAAGGGAAGGCAAGCAGTTTGAAATTTTCTCTACGGCTAAAAAAGGGATGATCACTATTGATGATTGGAAGGTACTGTCCACAAGAGTTAGGCAGCTACTTGTTCTAGCTGAAGGATTTGGCTTTGGCTTCAAGATCACGATCTACGTAAATAAGGGTTTTGACAAGACACTAAGGCTTAGGGTTGCTTTACTGACATGGCACCTAGCATCGTGATTAGCGATATCAGTCTTTCATTTGTCAAAGCTTGATTCTAGCTCGAGGGACACTGGAATTAGACGCCGTTTTCAATTATAAACTTTTTTAAAGTTACTATATTACAACTTAAATGGGTATTTTTAATATTCGGGAATTTCTGCACCCCTCTCTTAATCCAAGTCTAGATCGATCACAACTGGCTCTTGAGCAGTGGTTTCGCCCTGCAACTCGTCTCTATTATTGGTATTAGCCGTGTCCTGAGACTTAGCTGTATCCGGGCTTATCGATGGCACTAGTCTGCTCTTGCGTAATGATCGGGCCTGGTTTGTGGCATCGTCCATTGCAGCAAACTTGAACTTGGTATTCCCTTGCTTGTCCACGATCACAGCCTGGACATCACCAGCAGCCGGAATTGCTGAACATACACCCAAAAGGAACATATCCAGCCGCAGATTCTTTGGGCTGGCATCTTCCGAGCAGCCATAGACTGGACAGCTCCACCGGTCGGGATCGGATGGTGGCGATTCCAGCACGCTCTTAGGTCGGCGTTGACAAAGCCCGCAAATATTTTCGGGTGTGCACGGCTGGCCGATAACTGGGCTGCATTTGCGCATGACAGGCCGTGTTGTGAGCCAAGTGTGAAGATCGAAACATTCCAAATGAGAGCATTTTACACCACGAACTGGGTGTTTGAGAATCTGCGTGCTAAAAGGGTCGCGGAGGCTGATAACCATCTCTTCTGAGGCTACAATATCATCGTCCTGTTTCGCGGTCAGACGACTGACAATAGTTTCCATGGTAGTGGCCACTGGAAGAGCCTGGTCATTGATGATTCGATCGCAGAGAGTATGGGGTGTCTCTATCTCCATAAATTCAATAGCGTAGTACAGTTCAAAGCCGGCTTTCTTCCGGAAATAGCCAACTGAGAGCTCATTCGTACCGGCCACAACGAGGTCGGTTATGTCTAGTGGAAGATCACGGTGAAACACCTCCTTACGGCCAAAATTTGTCTGTATTTTTCCATTGACCTTGATTGTGATAAGCGTGGGCCACACATGTTTTGCAATTAGCCAATCCTGCAGGCTAATTTTGCCTTTATAAGAAGTAGGAAAATAGCACATGCGCATGCGCAAAGTCAAAGAGCCTGCTTGGTACTTGCGGATTTTGAGTTGATGGAAACCCGGTGCTGGTTGGTGTCTAGCTAGCATGCGTAGATTGTTGGCGGATACAGAGAACGACGCATTGTTGATTATGCATAAGTTTTTGATCAATGTGGGCGGACAGGCAAAGCCGCTGGCATACTGAAGATGCATTGTACGTGTTATTGCAGGCTCATAGCCAAGCTGCATGATAGGAGGCATAGCAGTTACACTATGGCAGGCGGCCTGTATGGCTAGATAATCATTTAAGGGGTATAGATTCGGGTGAACCCTGTTAGTTGGCGGAGGGAGAAGAGGTCGTTGTAGTCTATCTAGAGTCTGTGATAGCGTTTTAGAATTTAAGGCTGCCACCGGTGTGTCGCTAGACATGAAATTTGATGCAGAGGCGGTACTGGGAGAAGCATTTGGGTTTTGGAAGGGCTGTGAGTATTGCCGCTGAGGTTGATTTTGGACAACTTGCGAAGGTTGGCATTCGCCGGGTGGTATTTGTGCTGGTTGGTTTAGTACAGGCTGAGTGTGATGGTGTTGCTGGTCTTCAGTATGACGATTTTGGGCCTGATACGGTTGTGACTGAGCGGGTGGAATTTCAGGCTGTGCTTGCTGCTGGGGTAGTGGTGGCGACCGAGCATCAATGTTATGGCGAGGCTGTTGATTATAATGCAAGGATGTGTTGCTAGGTATACCAGCAGCAAGAGTATTGGTCGCGGAGATAGCTGCTTGGTTTTGCGACGAGGCAGGTAAGCTTAGCGGTGTGGAGCTGGGCTGATTTGGGAGAAGCCTGGGATTTAACTGAAGCAAAGGGCGTTGGGATTCTGTCCACTGAAGTTGCTGTTGCTGCTGCAGTTGCTGCTGTTGCTGCTGTTGCTGCTGTTGCTGCTGTTGCTGCTGTTGCTGCTGTTGCTGCTGTTGCTGCTGTTGCTGCTGTTGTTGCGGTTGTTGCGGTTGTTGCAGTTGTTGCAGTTTTTGCAGTTGTTGCAGTTGTTGCAGTTGTTGCGGTTGTTGCAGTTGTTGCAGTTG
>JAXHKN010000417.1:0-23705 GCA_038407165.1 Ceratocystis variospora | reverse complement strand
AAAGTCTAATCAAAGAAAAAAGAATGACAACGGTCATCGGGGTCATAAACGTTGGCGACCATCAACCTGAAAAGAAAAGGTACCAGACCTCAAAGGTACCCCCCCGAGGGTTGTAGGAGGGAGAGTTCGCGGCCCGGGAAAGTGGGCCCCGAAGGTTCCGAGTGTATAAATAGAATCATCGTGACCCCTATCATCGTTCAACGGCATCCTCATTAGTGTAGTGGTGATCATACCTGCTTGTCACGCAGGTGACCTGGGTTCGATTCCCAGATGGGGAGATTCTTTTTTTGCGCCCATTGTCATCTACGTCCAAGACATAGAATGGGATGGATAGATACGCTTAACAGTATTTATTTTATTAATATCGTGTCCCAAGTCCTGTATGTAACAATTCCCAAGTGTCAGATCTAGCCAGTTGAATAAAAAAAGCAAGTCAAATCATAACATGTAATTAAAATAAATCCTGGAAAGAAAACAGGCATATATAACTTCAGGAAGTCTCAAGTCATAAGACTACACCATGTGGCGTGTATGCCTAGTATCGCATGAAAGAGAAAAGCCCTTCAAGACAAAAGAGCAGGACTCCGCTGTCCCAGGCCAGCCGAGAAAGCACCGGCGCCATGCTAGAAAGAAGAAAGGAAAAAAGAGCCCCCAAAAGAACAATAAAGTGCAAGTATCAAGCGTAATCTAGTAGAAGCTTTGAGGGTTCACGATAGTTGTAAAGGTCAAAGCGAGGTTTCCCCAAAAAGAAAAAAAAAACAAGAGAATTAATAATAATAAAGATACCAAAAAGTACCAAATAAACAAAGATAGAAGAAAGAGAAGAGAAGAAAAAAAGGAGACAACTTCGGTTAAGAACAAGAAGAGGATGACAGGAAGCATGACAAAGCCCATAGGCAGTCCATGCGCTCTTGATGGTGAGAAGAGGAAGAATGGGGAGAACAAGGAATTTTCACAGATACACGAAAGACCAATGTTCCAAAGGGGAAGAGACCCGAGACGGGACTGGCCCATAGCAGGACACAGCGCTGCAAGCCACCTAAAATCAAGTCTCCATTGTAGGCCACACTAGGCCACATGCATGTCCAAGCAACTGACAATGCCGGTGATTTCCGCCCATGCAGAGCTGTGTTTTCACAGCGCATGTAGCTCGAGACGCCGTTTACAGCGCCTCTCCAACGCTCTGCCATCATCCTTTGGTCAACTATCGTGAACACAAGAACATGCAGGTCAGGGCGGCCCTAAGCCTGCATCAGTCTAGGGTCAAGTCTCAGTGACCCCCACTTGCTGCACTGCATTGTACTCCGGGACCGATCATGAGCCATACAGGGAAAAAAAGAGCTCATAAAAAACGGAGACATGGCACAATGCCACTAGAAGTGGAGAAAACCGAGGAGAGTGAGGAGATAGTAGCAACTAGCTACATGGAATATAGTCTTGGGCTCATATCCAAATCAAGGACCCTCAAGGTCAGACGGCACAATGGTGGCGCATCTAATTGATGGTTTGGCTGCATCCCGCAGCAAAACACGGGCACGGTAAAAATTGGTACATGGGAGGCCGTGCAGTGCAGTGCAGTGCAGTGCAGTGCAGTACATTCCAAGACAAGCGGGGATGAGCAATCTGCCAGCTGCATCAACAAACCACCAAACTTGATTGGACAGAAAACCTGAGGCAGTCTCAGCCTAGGTATCTACTGAGTAGCCGTAAAAACACAGCCCGACTTTTGAACAGCAAAAGGAATTTAACCTCCGCTACAACATTTCATCTGTCGGAGTCCCATTGGTATTATGGCAATACGCCAGGTTCTGCATAAACAAGAGTATATGCAGGCTTTTGAAGAGCTGGCGAGCAAATGGGCAGTGATTTCCACACTGACATTCCATATATCAAGCACATGACCAAGGAGGTGAGGTAACATAGCTATAACAAAAATAGCAACATGCTAGCTTGTGCTTCAGAATGTACTCCAGTTCCAGTCACGAGGCACGCTCTGGGCGACCTCCTGGCTGGTAGTAGTAGGTTTAAAAAAGCCATTTTGGGGCATGGGAGAAGGCACAACAGGGCTCTGAGAAATAACATCGGACTCGGTAGAAGCAGTTGAGTTGGAGGGGCTGTTGCTGTTGCGGTTCTTCCAACTCTGGAACTCGTCAAAGCAATGACGGCACGAGCGACTCATTGAGGCGCGAGGATTATAGTTGGCATCCTGATCCAAAGGCACCTCGAGGCTGGAGTGAGGGTCACAGAAGATATTGCCACAGCGGCGGCAGTGGTGTCTACGGGTGAAGTAGCTAAAGGTCTTTTTACAGACAGGGTCGTCGCAAGTTGTAACGGCAGTATCAGGCTATAAACAAAAGTCGGGGAATTGAATTAGTAATTAAGCCTAATACGGACGGGCGGAATAAGATAAGGGATGTGCAAAGTTGTGGGAATGTAGCCAGCGACAAAAAGAGGGGTTTATGAGAGGTGTCGTGCTTGGGTCTGTCTTACGCATGTCCAGTTCTACCTTTGCCCCAGCAAAAGACGCATAAAAATGAGCAGTCCGGTCGCATGGTGGCATGCTGACAAAGGCAGGAGGACATATGTAAAGACATAGAAATACCGAAGTTTTGTAAAGATAAATGAAATCACTCACCTTCCAGTGCTTACGCGTAGGCTCAGAGGTAACTTCAGGAAAGGCCTCCATAGCCCATTCGTCATCGCTACATCTGCTATCCTGCGTTGAGCGACGACGACCAAGACGAGGCAACGCATAGCTAGCTAGGTTCAAAATGCTATTGCGACGCTCCTTGACATAGCCATCATTGGATGAATTGGAGCCATGGGAGCTAGAAACGTCAGCCTGTGGCTGTTGAAGCTGGTCTAGCTTCTGGTTCTCCTGAATTGGAGACTGGACCTGAGTGATTTGAAGCTGAGAGCGGCGTGTCTTCTTGGAGGGGAACACATTAGGGCGTAAAACAGCAGGCAGGTACACAGGCATCGCGCCATCGCGGCGGCTAGAACTGTTTTGAGGGGAAACGGGCGTGCTGCCATTGGTGTTTGAAGCGTTGGTATTTGAGCCGCTAGTGCTGAGAGGAGAGATTTGGCGAGACTCGCGGGGGGCAGAAGGCGTATTTTGGAAAGATTGTGAGCGAGAATGGCGAGCATATTGTGGATGTGCACTATGAGGTGGCGGTTGTGGGTGTGGTTGGTGCTGGTGTTGTGTCTGGGTATGAACAGTGTGTGCAGCGTGGAGGTTGTTGAGGAGGCCGTATTGTTGCGCATCAGGAACCATAGGCATAATGAGGTTTGTGTTTCCAGCCCCCATATGGGTGGAATTACGGACATGCGTGGCAACCATATTCATGGTTACGGTTGGGAATGGCGAATAGGATGGGAGGATGATGTGATGAGGAATTGAGGGTATAAGATCAAAGACAGTAGTGCTCTGTGGCTAAGCAGATAGAAGTCATAAAACTCAGGCGGTTGCTTTCCGTGTTATCAGACTTCCCAAAGGAAAAAGAGAGAAAAAATATGGAAAAAATAAGAAAAGAAACAGAAGCTGCGATTACAATGAGGCTTAAGGCAGCGCAAGCGTCAGAAACTTGCGGGGACAAGTTTACCTTTATGTGTGATTATGGATGTAAACGCGTGGTTGGAAACTAGAAGAGCCTAGTGCGGATTTGGTTCGGATGGATGTACGAATCTGAATCCAACGTATCTTTAGCGTCAAGACGGTGAGGACCGAAACTAGAGGCAAAGGTAAAATAATATTTAGGAGGGCGGGAAAAAAAAGAAGAAGAGGAGATAAAAGAATTAAGTCGAGGACAAAAGCGAATAGAGCGAGGGGAGCGCAGACGAAAGTATATTAAATAGGTAAAGTTGAGAGTCGAGTAGTACTAAAAGCGACGAGACCGGTATTAAAAAGAGGAATGGGATTAGAGAGCAGAGAGCGAAAAGGGAGTGGCAGAGATATAGTGAGACTGGACAACTGTTTGACAGGTTGGCGAAGAATGGGGGGACGAAGAAGTGGGATTCAGCTTATGGGCGAGAATAAGGCAGGAAGACGTGAGTTGTAATGACGAACTTGTTGCGGGAAAAGAAGAAGAGAAGAGCGAAATCACAAGCAAAGCTAAATCAAGGCGGGTGGTGGACAGGCGGAGAGTTAAAGAGGAAATTAAAAGTGGGGATAAAGATAGACAGGCAGTCAGACGCAAACCAGGCAGGAGCAAGAACGAGCAAGCAAACAGATGTTATGAGAAATACAAGTGGAAAGCACACGACAGCAAGGCCAAAAAGGCAAACAGTAAAGGTAACAGCGACAGGGGAGTGAGGAGTCCAAGTAGCTGGGAAGGTGTCCAAAGACAACGACAGGGTCCTGATTGGACAGAAAGGCAGGCTAAAGGCAAACGCAGAATTGATGCAAAAAGCAGGCAGTTACCCAGGAGCAAGACAGACAGAAAGCGGGACGAGATAGGACTCTATGCGGACTCTATGGAGGGTGTCCCTACGAGTTGCCATGTTCCATGCTTGCTCATACTTTTTCATGCTTGCTCTTCTTGCCTTCGTTATCTATCCTTCCATGCTATTAAGAGACTCTTTTCCCTTCCTCCTTGATTCCTGCGGCCTTCCTTCTCTTCCTCACTTCTCACACCCTGCTATACAAAGAATGGGAAGCCTTCCCCGTAGCAACCCAGGGCCTATAGAGCCCATAGCCCACAAGCACGTAATGAAAGCCCACAGCCTACAGAGCCTAGAACTTATCCGCCCGGCCAAGAACAGGCAAGCTACGGCCCACCCACGCCAGAACAGGAAAAGTGGGGTGTTGATGTGGGGCTGAAACATGTGCTGGCTTTCTCGAGGGAGACCACTGAAACTTTAGGCTTTACAGGCTGTGAGGCTTCTGTTTTCGAGGCGGACTTCCAGGGCTTGTCAGGCCCTATTGCTGTCCAATCCAAATACCGCCCCATCTCCTTCGTCGTCCTGAATTGATTTTATCGCAATTTTCTTGGGTTCTTTTCTCTATCACCGTTCCTCATCAAGCGCCCAGTCTTACATCTGATTCATGCACGGCTGTATGCTATACGCACGAATGAACGAACAAGTGAGTTAAGGGATGCAACAAAAAATTGGTAAGCACATGAGAAAGCAGACATGTTTAAGATGTACGAGATCTCTGTACACATACGCACACAGTAGCAGTCCCAGCTAGCTCAAATCTCGATCTTGGTCTGCAACATTGCCTTGGCACTACATCCGTCCTCCTACTCCCCCCCCCCTCCACCCTGCCTAGTCTCGGGCTTTGATGTGCTACTTAGTACAGACCTCCGAGTGCGTACCATGTCTCGGTCTCTAAATTACGGATCATCTCACAAGCCCCCTCCCCAGCTATCCAGAATCTCGCGCTAGTAGGGCCGTCATTTACGTGTTTGTCTTCCTTTTGACTTAACCTCTTGCCAGTTTGCTGATCTAGGCCTGAGCAGGCCTCTTGCACACTAGGTCTTTTCCCACTGTGCCCCCCCATCCGGCTCTCCTAAAGCATCTTCCGGCAAATCAGACAAAAGGCCCGTCTTGAACCTCAACCAGCGTTCCCAAAAGAATGAAGGATTCTTTCTCCTCTCCCAAAAGTCCATCGTTTCTATCTTTGGTCGATGTCAAACTCACAGTTTCTGCCTTTCTCCCGGGGATGTTCCCAGTTGTCCTCCAGCCAACGGTAGTCCGCAATTAGCAAGCGGCAAGCATAAGCCAGATCAGGCGCAAAGCTCCTAGCGGTCAGTGAAGCTCGGATTGGCAATGGCGATGGCGATGGACAACAGACAAGCTACCAGTTGGCCTTTGCCCTCTTCCATTTAAGACTAGAAGAAAAAAGAAGACAGGTAGTCTAGAACCGCATGAAAAGGAGAGAAAACTGATAAGGGAAGGAGAGGGGGGCTGAGTTTGTGGGAGAAAAGACCAAATAAACTTTAGACGAACCAACTACAGCAATAACAACAACGACAACGATAAAAACAACAACAACAACAACAACAACAACAACAACCGATTGATAACTTATAGCTACAAGCGACTGCAACCAACATCTCCCCTTTAACGCATTCTTTTGTTCTCATCCTTTCTTTCGTGTTTCAGGGCGCTAATCGCAAAATAAACGAGAATCAAGAATTAACTCGTAGAAAATCCTATGACCCCCACCACCCTCTAAAGCCAGAGTGCTTGTGTCGTGTGTGTGCTTCCTACGGCAGGGCCAAGGCCAAAGGCCAAGCAAGCTCTCAAAGACTAGTAGCAAGCCACGAGAAGAAGGGAGGCAAGACGAGGGATGGGAGTTTTACCTGGTCTTGTTCTGGAACAGAAGAAAAGAAAAGGAATAGAGCGTATCTGTTTCTTCAAGGGGGAAGTCTTTATGACGACGTGGTTTGTTCGCTGCGCTTCTTCTCCTTACCCTCCCCAGGTTGTCTCTGTTATCCCTTCACTTTCCTTGATCCCTTGTCAATGCAAGGGGGGTGGGGGGGGGCTCATTACAACTAGCAGCCTCATTCTTTAGTCTTCAGTCTTCGGTCTCCGTTTTTGTAATTTATTATTATCACATGAGGCAAGAAAAAAGCCAGCCCTCATCAAAGTCTCGAAAGCCCCAAGCCTCAAGCCTCGAGCCTAAGAATATCAACATCCTTCTATCCTTCCTCCGGACCCGCGGTGCAAACATCCCACGTAAGTCAAAGCCCTGATTCCCTTCACCTCTTCCTCTCCTTCCTAGCCTCTGCTTTATCCTGCCATGTTCTATCTTTTGCTTGTACATGGCTTCTTCTATCTTGTCTTATCCCATGCTTGTATTAGAAGCAGCAGGTATTAAAGAACGAGGCATATAGACAAGCCCCCATGCGTCATTCTTAGGTGGTCGTGTTGGTAACGCTCAGGCCATATACAAGGGTGGGCAGAGAAAAACAAGGTAAAGAAGAAAAATAGTAGCAAGTATGAACAAAAGAAAACAGGGCTCGAATCTTAGTTTTAACCCACTTGAAATTCTAGCTATTAACTTGCAAGTAGCCAGCCTATTATCTACTTGGTCTCATGATCGTGACAATCTAGCTTACTAGCCCCACTGCCTGTGTTGTAACCCTAGAATATCATCTGACCCTAATTCCGTATAATACATCTAATCGTTCTCGCACAGCTGAGGAGACTAAGGCCGTACAGAGTCACCAAATTCAAATACGCACGTATAAGTCATGGTGCACCACATATCTTGTTCCCGATTGGGTATCTGTTATCTATTGAAGTGGCTGGATTAGTGTATTTAGTGCATAAAGCTAGCAGCGGAAGACATCTCAAAACATCTAGTCTCTCTGCATAAGGAACAAGGCGAGAGATGGCTTTGGCTCGAGAACTAGCTAGTTGACGGAACATTCGCAGGAAAGGACCAAAGCGAAGAATGGCACGTGAGCCCATCACCATCAAAATGAAAGACTGTGATGGAAAAGACTTGCTTTAACCGATAATCCTGAAGAGATAGGCTAGATCGATCCGTCTCCAATTCTGTCATGCCGAGCTTAGCGTTGGGTCTAATCTACGAATCTGTGCTGTGCTTGCTTAGTGCGACTACAATCTTGCTAAATTTGTCTGTCTAAATGACTTAATCGAATGCACAGCACGCATGCTACTTAATCTCTTATTGCCCGAGTAGATTTGAGTAATGAAGACCAGGCTTTGACAAAGGCCAAGGTAAGGGTCGAGTCAAATACAAAGCGGATTTTGCAGTTATAAATTTACAGTCGGATCATTAGTGCAGGTTGTCGGTAGACTTCAGACGCGGCCGGTCTGACGGTCGCCTGTCTATGTATATAGATGTATATCTACGTATATGGATGTACTTACATGTCTCAGGTACGTACTAGCCGTCATTATTCAGATGTATGCATATATGCCTGTACTTACGTGTACATGTCGTGCATGCCGCATCAATTAGTTAACCTATGTATACTTCACCAGCGTAGGGTAGTATGAATGACGGATATGATTAGCAAGGAGAGCGACAGCAGGGATAGCATATCTTATATCGTCTTATATAGCAAGTACGATGAACAATGACAGTGAAGTGTTGACGTGGACTTGCAGTCGGTGAGACGGAAAGCGTATTTGTAAATACGCTCTCAACCTAGTCTGCCTAGGCAAGACAACGGTTTGATTGCCAGTACAATAGTAGGTGTACTGTTACTACATGTGCAAGATTTTGCTTGTCAGTAGCACAGAAGGACTTTTGTGTGGAGGACAGCCAAAATGAACTGGACTGAAGGGGATCCAGTGTTTATGCTTATTTGGTTGGCTATTCGAAGATACACAGAAAAGCTTTCGTGAGCTGTGTCTGGTAGGGCATGATAGTTGAACGGTTTTAAAAACCTATATAACCCTTGCCAAAAGCGAGAAAGCAAGGGTATAGCTGACATAAGCAGCGAGAGCCGATCCATCGGACGTTTGTTTAATTGCTCGGCCGTACTGTTATCGCAGAGCGCCCATTGGCTGATTGTTAAAGCGGTTGACGTAAGTTTTGTATGAATAAGGCTTTTGACGTTCTCTCGACCAATCAGAAAGCGAGTTCTAAAATCAATAATGTATAGCGATGCAAGAAAAAAATCAAGACAATAAAATACACAAAAAAGGATGCAAAGGTACAGAAGCACATAAACGACGAACTGCGAAAAAAAGAAAAGCTGCTCGAAGCGCACAAAAGTATAGCGCAAAAGGCTCACCGCCAGTCTCGAGGGATTTCCTGCACGTGGTCTTTGCTTTTCTGGGTTGTAGCAGGAAAGCCACAAAGCAAGAATTTCGTTGGTTGCAATCTGTCTCTATAATTGGCAACTAAAGGGGAGGGGGGGGGGGGAATGTGCTTCGTAGATGACGTTGTATGTGTACATGCATATCCAGTATATCTCGGGGTTGCATTATATTGGAATCACCAATGTAATATGCATAGTATGGACTTAGCTGTACAGTTTCTGGGGATAGTCGTTCTGTGCTATAGACCCAGGTATATCTGATATAGCCCATATTGCTGTCCACACACACAGGCGCTTTATATTAAAAATGCTGTAATGGACAAGTTGACGGTGATGCTTAAGAGATATTTGACTGGAGGCTGCGTGGGGGTACAGAGAGAACAAGGATTGAAGGAGCGGAATTACAAACAACAGAGGGAGGAGCATCACATGCATGTCAAAGATGCAGTTTGATAATGTCTCAAGCCATTGTTATATCAATATTACGGAGCTGGACAAACGCAAAAAGTGAGCTGCAAGGGAGAAAAAGGGAAAAAAGCAGGGCGAATAAAGGAAAAAAAAAGAAAAAAAAAAGGACAATAGCACAACTGCCACTAGCCCCCAGAGAAGCTTATGGCCACAGCAGATAATTAGTAGGCAAGCCCCCAAGTCCTAAGCCACCAACACGCCAACAGCTAGTATCGCAACATCAGACGAGGGGGAGAGGGATGGAGTACGTAGTTTCCCTCTTCCGTTTTTGCAAAGCCAACTCGCGAATTCAATGAACCGGCCCAGCGACACAATCACCCACCGGACCGGGTCGTCAGCGGAGCTTTTTGCTGGCCTTGTTTAGCTTCAACACTATGGAATCGGCAGCCTAGAATGGAAGAAAGCGCTACTACTACTACTACTACTACTGCTATTACCACTACGTTGCGTGTAGTAGATAAAAGCTCCCATATAACAGCGTGATAGAGGAGCTGCTAGCTCAACTTGGTAAGCCGCACCGAAGCTCGACGAAACTTGCGGGAATAGGGAGAAAAAAAGCATGAAACATGGATGTTGAGGCAGACTTAGTTTCAAAATTTCCTTACAGCCTTTTCGGGACCCTCTTCAGTCTCTTGAGAAGAGAGAGGTTAGAGACTCTTTCTTGTTCTTGCTTGTTTACTAATGGCTCTTGAGAGAGAGGTCTCGAAACCGGCCAATCAGGGGATACGCATAAACGTAGAGGGAAAGGGAGGTCGAGGGGCTATGCTTTGCCCCGCATTTTGGATCATCATCCCTTCCCTGCTAAAGAACGAGAAAAGCCAGGGGGAAAGCAACATGATTATCATGTTGTTGATCCCGTCTCTTGCTGTGATCGCTGTGTCTTTGTGCTTCTATAGGACACGGAAAGCCGTAGAAGATGGTACATGTTTTTGTTCCTGTTTGCAGTTTCGTAACCCATAGATCAATGGAGTCTCGGCTTCAATCGGTATTCTCTGTCTAGGCCCGACTATAGTGAATATAGCGTTGCATTTCTGGTCCTCCTCCTCTTGGCCGTTTCTCCTCTTCCTTGTGACCACTCCATTTGCCTCTCTCTACCCTTGTCTTACAATTCCCATCGTCCACTCTTTCCACCCTCCTTGAAAACTACGCGTAATCCCTCAATGATCATCTCTTTGTCAACAGCCTTGCACATGTCGTAGACAGTCAGGGCTGCGGTTGAGGCGGCAGTGAGTGCCTCCATCTCGACGCCCGTTTTGTTGTCGCACGTGACTGTAGCCTTGACATGGAGAACATGCGGGCGAGGGGAAATGGAAGTGGGCGGGGATGTGCACGGTGTGGTGGCTCTTTTGTGCCCCTCTTTGTCATTGCTCTCTTCATTGCTATTCTCGCTACTACTACCAAGCTGCAGATCTATAGCAACATGCGAGAGTGCTAGTGGGTGACATAGAGGGATCAGGTCGGCTGTGCGTTTGGCTGCCATAATTCCCGCGATACGTGCCACGCCTAGCACATCACCCTTCTTGACAGCATTTGCTGCAATGAGCTGTGGTGCCATGGCAGACGAAAAGACTACACGGCAGACGGCCACAGCTGTGCGAGTAGTTACAGCTTTGTGTGAGATAGAAACCATTTGCGCACTGCCTGAGGCCGAGACGTGAGTGAGTTTGGGTGTTGGGGGTGTAGGAGGAGGCGATAATGTGGACAAGGTGCTAGTCGGAGTGGAGCCGGATGCTGATCTGCATGGGGAGCCATGTTTGGGTTCGGCGGGGCTGCTTGTTTTATTGTGGCTGGTTTTCATGTAGCAATGGGCTGTTGAAAAGAGTCGAATCTGGCCGACAAACGGAAGGGAGGGGACCGACAGATTGTGGGAGAGTCGCAGCCAAGATGCTACTGGCTGGTAGCTTGGAGATGAGAGTGGGCGGTCTACAGCACCAATTTTCTTTTTTTCAGCTTTACGGACTTAGCTTTGATAGAGAGAGAGAGCATGTAGATGTGTATTGAAAGCAAACAGCCAGCCAAGATACTCCGAGACGCCAAAGCATTGTAGAAAAAGACAAAGAGGACTCCGTGTTTGAATTCACCCACCTATTAATATCATTGGCCTGTTCTTAATATGCTCCAGTTCGCCAATTCCCGCGTGCTTTTCCTTCTTGCGCCTGACAGCCTGGCCAATCACATGCAGGAGCTCGTTTTCAATCGCAGCTAAAGCTTGTAGCTCTGCAGAAGAAGCGGATCCATTCTGGGTTGCTGCGAGTGACGCAGCTTTTCTCAAGGCCTTTAAAGCGTCATCGTCAATGGGCTCACCGCTGTTAACCTGCCGCAGTACGTCACGGAGCGAAACCTCGGCATTGCCAAAAAGGCAAACTTTGAGATTGCCGTCGCTTGTGATGCGCAGGCGGTTGCACGAGCCACAAAAGTTGTGTGTCATGCTAGTAATGAAGCCTAGCTGGCCGACATAACCGGGCACCTGCCACGTCTTGCTAGTGTCATTGGCATGGCCACGAACAGCATGGACATCCGGGTGCACATGACGGATTATATCGAGCATGTCCGCATAGCTGAGCATTTTAGCCTTGTTCCAGCGGTTGCCATCAAACGGCATGTATTCGATGAAGCGCACTTCAAGATTGTGCGAGCGAGTAAGCTCGACAAAGGGGAGAATCTCACGGTCGTTGACACCGCGGATCACGACACAGTTGATCTTGAGTTTGAGCCTTGGCTTGCCAGACTCTTGCTGGGAGGCGTGGTTTATGGCAAGTACACGGTCGATGCTCCTTTGCACGGCATCGAAGCCCTTGCGACGCGTCATGATCTGGAACTGCAGTGGGTCTAGCGTGTCAAGGCTTAGATTGATGCCTGTTAGCCCGGCATCAACCATGGCATCGAGCTTGCGGTGTAGTGAAATGCCATTTGTGGTGATGCATAGCTCACGCAGACCGTGTGATCGCAATGCGCCAATCTGCTCCATTAGTGGGACAATATCGCTCCGTACCGTAGGCTCGCCTCCAGTCAGTCGTATCTTGGTAACGCCTTGCGAGACAAAGAGCGACGAGAGGAGGACAATCTCCGGGGTTGTGAGAATGTTGCGTGGCGGAGATAACGGAACACCTCCTTCAGGCATACAGTATAGACAGCGTAGATTGCAGCGCTCGGTGACGGAGATGCGTAGGTAGTCGTGCTGCCGATTAAAGGTGTCTGTCAGAAAGTCTGAGAAGGGCTTGGCCTCCTTGATCCGGTCTCTATAGTGGGCATGCGGGGTAGAGAGGCCACCGACCGGAGCCACTGGTAGCCTCTCGGCATCGAGTTGATCTTTCCGGGATACAGCCGGCAACGCATGGCCCTTAGCCAGGTCGTCTGGTGGGGCTGGCGCTATCTGTGGCGGAATATACTTTGAGGTATTTGTGTGATAGTAATGCCAAGAGGCGCAGTTGCTCTCCCGCGGTGCTGATCCGTAGCCATGCGATAACGCTAGCGATAGTAAGGCTAGGCCATGATTTCTTTTGCCGTGTCTGCTGCTGGAACTGAGGCTCCGATTCAGAGATGCAAAGCGATTCATCACGAGGCTCAACAAGATGAGGCAAGATAAGGAAGGAACAAAATTTTGTTCATGCGTAAGAGAAAAAAAAAGGAAGGAGCATTGCTTTAGGTTGGAGACGCTTGGCTCGTTTTGTGGAAAGCCTATCGACGAAGAAATGGCACCTGCCTTGTTCGCAATCCGGCGGTGATAAGAGCAGGCAGGACGGAAGTAAAAGGGACTTGGGGCTTGTGCTGGGTGCTATATCGCTGGCAGCTGATAAAAGGTACAAGGTACCATTTTGGCGTTATCGATAAGCATAAATGCCACAGCTTCTAGCCTAGCCAGTCCAGTAGAGCTGCTCACTGTCACCAACATATCTTCTAAGCTTGATTTGGGATCTTTTTTTATACCTTCAACCCTGCTGCAAATAAATTATCATGTTTAGCTCGCCGATATTCAAGAGTATGTCTAGCTTTTCTCGTTTAGACTCACCCAGCTGTGCCTTACCCAGACCTGCCAGACCTGTTCAACTAATCTAACCCTCAGCCTTGTCTTGCTCTTGCTAGCCTCTCCGTTTTGCGTTGCTAGCCCGGATGGACTACTGCTAGCAATTCTGCAACAGGCGCGTATCTTTGTGCGTGAGGTCACCACGTTGCAGATTGTCCATGAGATCAACATTCCTAATGACGCAGCCTCGTCGGCCTTCAGCCTTGTGTGGGCCCCATCTTCGACAAAGGTGCTGGTAGCTGCCGGCGATAAGCTGTTGGTGTATTCGGCATTAGACTCGAGCTTCCAGGCTACAGTCAAAAACCCGGCGTCGTCATCGGCTAAGCCGACACACGTGCAGTTTGGCCCAACGGACAGCGAAGTTGTCGTGTTTTCACACTTTGGCCTCAAGCTGGCACTAGTAAACTTGGCCACGTCGTCCGTCGTGGAGGTCACGAACCCCAAGTTCCACCAGCCGCCATCCGTATCACGTGGGCTCTCGTTTCGTCCTGGCTCGCACCACCTGGCACTGCTGACGCGGACTAATGGGAAAGACTCGATTAGTATCCATCTTCCGGGGTCGCGCAGTGTTGAGCGTGCCTTTCACCCCGACACTGTTGATGCTCAGGGTGTCTTATGGGCAAGCAAGGGCCGCTGGTTAATTGTATGGGAGAGCGCAGCCCATGGCCACAAAATGTTGATGTATACGCCAGACGGCCACTTGTTTAATACGTGGGCTGGTCCTCCAGATATTGGTGCTGAGGCGCAACATTTTGATCTTGGAGCAGGAGTGAAGCATTTCCATATGGATAGGCTTACTACTAAGGCGGCTGTCTGTGACTATACGCCAACTGTGACGATCATGGATTTAACAATTGGTAGTCAGATGATGAGACTGGCTCATCCGGAAACTGTGACACCGGTAGATACACTACAAGTAAAATCCCAACCCTTGACAAGAGAGAAACGGCTAGTGGTACTAACCAACACCAGGTCTGGTTAGAACAAGAACAACAGCATAAAAGTTCACCTGCATTCACTCGTACCACACAAGCCTTTTCGCCACCCGAACGTACAAGCTCTACCACCACTGCCAGCAGTTCAGATCTGGCTTCGGGCTGCTTCCTCGCTGACTTTGACTGTGTGTCTGGACTACTGGCCACAGTAACCGAAGCTCACCGCAGCACACTCTGGATCTGGGATCTTAACAGTGTCGACCTGCGTAGTGTCATCATGTTCCACGGCATTGTGTCTAATGTGGCCTGGCACCCACTAGTGCCTGAGCTTCTACTGATTACATGTACGACTGACTCTACTGCTCCATCGACTGTGTACGTTTGGGATCCTCTGTTTGAGGGCCCGCGCCCCGTGGACTCTCTTACTCAACCGCGCAAGCCAACCACTAAGCCTGGGGGCACTACCGGACCTAAGAATCGCGCGGCGTGGATTTCTGCACAGACTGAGCCCCCGCTGTTGCTTGTACATGATGGGGCTAACGGGTTGGTTGTGGCTATCGGTGATGCGGCACTTGACACAGCTATGTCGTGGGGGAATAATTCCCATTTGAGCGCCAAGGTGCTGCACGGTGCGGCACCGGCAGGACCGAAAGTGCTGGATGTGGCTGAGATGTCGTTTGCGGATGAGGAGGGAACAGTGCGAGTAGATGACACGTTTGACTTTAAGAAGCAGAAGACATAGAAGGGTGTGATGAGACACAAGACAGACAGTGAAGAAAAAGACAAATTCCCCGAACTGACTATAAATCTTATAGTAATTAACCTAATACTAATGTTATAATCTTCCTTTATACCCTCCCTTCTTGCTCATGCGCCAAAGTTCATCTTCAGCTCAATTGTTGGCTGTTCGTCCCTTTGTGTCTCACGGCCCTGATCCGCATCCCCAGGCTTTTGCCCATGCCTGACGATAGCCTCAAGGAACGCGCGTTGTGACGTATTCAAGCCTGCTACGACTGCCTTGAAGGCATCGGCGCTAACAGCCGCTAGCTCGAGCAAGCGTGCACTGGCATGTGCATAAACGCTCCCGCTGCTACCACTGCCATTACTACTGCCGCTCCCTGCGGTGTCTGCGCTCTCCTCTTCGGCCGATGCCCAGGCCAGTAATGCAGTAATCATGACAGCGAAGGCTACAGGCAGGCGTTCGCGTGGCAGGGTACTGGCGTATTTCGTTAGGGCGAGCATTACGAGCGGACGGACAGCCTCGGGGTCCTCAGGAGCGGTGTTGGTAGCAAATGCAATGAGGCGGGGGACCAAATAGCGTGCAATACTGTGGTCAGCAGCAGTTGGAGAGGGCTGGAGGAGGAGAGAGCGAATACAATTTGCGGCGGTCTTAGCAGTCTGTTTAGCGGTTAGGTTAGCAACGCAATTCAAAATATTACACTTGAAAGGCCACTTCTAGACAAAATAAAACTCACCATTCGATCTGTCAAGCAGTCCACAACCTCGTCGAGATATCGTGCCACAAGAGGGTCTGACGCTGGCAACTGATTGCTGCCACCAGTAAACAAAATCGTACTCGCTAAAAGCGCATTCTTGACGCACATCAACGCGTTAGGCTGCTCTCTACGCTGTGCAATCAAATACACACTTAAGAAACGGCGTAGACATCCGCGGAGTTGCAAGACGGCACCCTCTGGTACAACACTTGATGCAGTGCTTGTGTTGGCCACCGCCCCCCCACGTAGCCCCGTCACTCCGGCAATGAAGCGTTTGAATATAGGTAGAGTCTGCGGCACCACTAGATCTTGGCACATGGGCGTCGCTAGCATAGTAGCGAAGATATGGATTATGCATGCGTGAAGGTCTGTTTGGATGATGGCGGGGAAAACGTCAGCGGCATCAGCCAGTGCCTCGAGGCCAGTTCGCACTAGCAGCATGGCCTCCTCATTCATCTGGTGACGCACGGGCTGAGTAGCATTGTCGTTGAGGTTTGGTAGAAGGCCTGAGAGAACCAGCACAATGATACGTGTGAGTTCAAACAGCTGCTCAATATCCTCAGAAAGGTCGGTATCAGCCTCGGCAGTCTCAGCATCAGGGTTTTCGAAATCATTGCGCTTGCGTGCTGAAGGATGGGCTATACATAGATCACGTGCAATCTCGACAATCACTCCCTGTACGTCAAGGCCATCCGTTAAGGCTAGCCGGTCTAACAAGTCCATAGTTTCGCTGAAGATAGCATCGCGGTAGATGGCATGGCCGGACACGCTAGGATGCAAAATCTTCTTGAGGGCTTTTAGAATCGAAAGGGTCTGGGCCCCGGATGCTAGCGAATCTGACTGGCTGGGTTTGGTGGCCAAGGCCTCAAAGGCTATACCAAAGAGCACAAAGAAGAAGGCTAAAGGCTCATCCCGGTAGTTGATGTCGGCACTACGATGGCGATTCGGGCCCGAAACTGAACCTGAGCCACCAGCATTGCTGTTGTCCGTCTTTTTGTCATCGAGCGCATCAAACACAAAATCACTGTCCTGTTCAATGAGACTGGCAATGGCATCAACGAGTTTTAGCCACGAGTCCTGGTAGAACTTGAGTAGTGTTTCGCGGTTCAACGCAGCATAAATAGTATCAAGACTACCAGACAGCGAAGGAGGGCCGAGCGTCATGGAAATGTCTGGCTCGAAGCGTAGTCTTGCAAACTCACGTAGGCTCTCTAGCCATAGAGGTGTCAGGGTGGCAATATGCGGTCGAAGAACGTCAACAAGGTACTGCTGATCGGCACTGGCTACCTGAAGCTCGGCCCAGGCAGCAAAAACAGCCATCTTGACCATGACCTGGGCATTAGACGAAAGAGCCTTGAGGTCGCCGATACCGGCATTCTCAGTACCCTTTGACAAATTCTCCAAGGCTGTCACGAGTGTCTTGAGAATACGGCCCATACGTTCAACATCAGTAACGATACCAGTAGAAATGAAATTAGCACAAACATTGACAGCCTCAGCTGCCAGCTCGGGCGATGAGTCGGCTGCGAAAGCTGGGGTTAGTGCTGAACTGATTTGTGCCTGGTATTGCTCCAATAGCATGGCCTCGTCAAAGTCTGGATCGGGCGTCTTGCCAAACATGCGTAGCACGGCACCAATAATCTTGAGGCCCCAAATTCTGAGCTCTAATACGCCCGATGTCGAGGCTGAAAAGGCCATCTGTACGACATCACCTATACGGGCTTGGAGCTCGCGCTGACTAGCCGAGTTTCCACCCGTGGCCACGGCGTCTTTAGCGACTAGCAGGAACAGCTCGCTGAGACACTCCATGGCAAAGGTGGTCACTTGCCATCGCAGCGGCTCCGCATCTGAGCTTGCAATCCCGTCATCACCGTCACCGTCATTCTCGGCATCCTTAGCAGCACCCGCAAAACCAGCCACCTCTTCATCACGAAGATCAAGGGCAGGGCCCCGTGACTTTGAAGCTTGTGAATTGCGGCCGTGATCTCGCTGGCGAGTCATCTTGAGCACTGACTGGAAACGCTGAATCCAGGCAGCTGTAGATTCTAATGCTGTCTGCCGCATCCAGCTACGGATAATATTCCGTATGCCGTCATGGGCTGGATCCGAGTCAAGCACAACCCAAAGTTCCCTTTCGAAGCCAGCCCGAGCCGTGCTGACAACCTGCTGCGGGTTCCGCTTCATGACGTTGTATAGGCCATCGACCGCCGCATCACGTAATGTCACATGATCTGAGTTCATGTATTTTTGCAACAACTGTACGTAGTCGGCAAAGATAATATGGCCCGGGGCATACAAGGACAAGTGTTCCATGCAATCTAGTGAAGCCTGTTGGACTAGCGTGTTATTTTCACCCTGGAACTGGCTCACCAGTGTCAGGGTCAGCTCACGTGATTTTGTCGAATCTTGTAGGTCGGGCCCCAGCACATTGATCATGGAGTCAACACAGCGGGTGATAGCCGTGGTGGTTGACATTTCGACCTCGAGATTCATGGTGATTACTGAAGCCATCTCGGCGTTGTGTGTATCAGATGTATACATTTGAGCAACCATGCCCAGCGTACTGGATACGTACTGTGAGAATCCCAGGCCAGCTGCATTGGACGCTAGTGCTAGTGCTTCCAAGGCCCAGAAGTGCACGGTAGGGTGCGGGTCGTTGGCCAATGTGATGAGGATGCTGTGTATGGTTTTGAGGTGGAATCCAGCCGCCATGCCGCCGACCTTGCTCTGAATAGCACCAAAGGCCATAGCACAGCCGGCTCGAGCACTAGGCTCACGGTTCATGACAATAGTATCAACCAGGAATTTGATCTCGGTATTGGTGAATGCATTCCCACAGGCATTACACAGTCGGGCAACAGCTGCATATCCTAGACTACGGACATACGGGTCTTCGTCCAGTACAAAGTCACGCACCATATCTTGCAGCAGCCGCTCAACAGCCATATTAGTTATGTTCCCAGTCGGAGACTTAGTTTCACGAGCAACTACACGCATTGTGCATAGCAAGGCCGTAGCCACATTGACGTTGATTGCCGCCTTACGCCCGGGATCTCGTTGTAGTGAGCCAGCCGAGGCAAATGTTTTGATCTGTTCCAGAATGCTTTCCTGCACCTTGGCCGGTGTCTGGGGGAAGATAAAGGCAAAGAGCTGAATAGCTGTATTGACGACCTCGGTAGCTGTGGGATCGGGCGCCATATTGTCGGTTTGGTCAGAGATGTACAAGACAGAAGCATCATGCTCTAGTGTGCCACACACAGGAGACAAAAGCAGCCTATCCATGTTATGCTCCGGACTGCTATCTTCTGGTACTTTCTCATCGTCCGCTATTTCATGTTGTCCAGGAAGTGGCACAACTGAAAACCCACGAACCAGGCCAGTAACACCAAAGCCCGAGTTATCGCCGACATCCCAGATAGTCTCAAAGGCACCAGCAGCCGTGGCTATAGAGCTACTAAGGGAGTTGGCCCCGTACTTTTCCGGGTCAGCAAAAAGCGAAATAGCTGCTGTTAAAAGGTTCGAGTGAATCAATGCCTCGCTACCACCCGCCGGACTCATAATTACGAGTTTTGTGTAGCACTGAAGCACGCGACGCTGTACCATCAAATCAAAGTCGAATAATTGCAGTGCTGGCATCAGCCGCAATGTGACATCATCCGTGGTTTTCTTGGCTGGTAGCGTGCGCAGAAATGCCGATGTGCTCTGTAACATAGCAGCGATTCGCTTGCTGACATCAACTGTAAGCAGTCTTTGGTTGTACTGCAAAAATGCCAAGATCGAGCCTAGCGCACACTCACGGACATGGGCTAGAAATGATGCCTCAAGCAGACTACGATTAGCTGTGTTATCCTTGGCTAGAGGCTTAGGCAATGCGTTCTTCCACATGAGCAGGAGTTGAGATAGATGAATCTTGACAAAGTTGGGGCCCAGGGCCATTAGGCCGCCAATGAGGATCCATGCTACTTGGATCTGCGTGGCCGATACGCGTAGCTCGGACTGGCCACTAGACTTGAGCAGATTAGTGGCCATAGTTAGAACTCTGCTATTAACATCGACGGCACCATGAAGTGGTCGAGCAGGACTGACACTGAGCGCAGCCGAAAGCCCGTGTGAGAACCCGACACAGCGTCTCTGGCTATTTCGACCGCTAGCCAGCTGCGAAAGCTCTCGACTAAGCGAGTTCATGCATACAGTCAGACATGGCAGCAGCTGTTGAGGGCAGTTGTACACGAAGACTTTCATGCAGGCTGAGGCATGTACCTGTACTGAATAGCTAGGGTGTTGTAGGACCTGTAACAATGCGTCGCGACAGGCTTCTGCGAAGCCGTTAGCCGCGGACCCCAAGGCCTTGACCAAGGCACGGATTGCTCCTAGCGCTACAATGAGTGTCTCCTTTGTTAAATCAACCTTTTCTGTAGTTGGCTGTAGACTATTCTTGAGTACATGGGCAATCAATGCATTAGCCACAAATATCTGGCCTGATTCTCCGAGAATACGCTGGCCAGCAATGTCCTGAAGCAAGATTTCGACAATCTTGCGTGCCATCAGTAGCCGATACCGGTTGTTGGCGATGTGTGAATTGACCAAAATGTCTGCAGCGAAGTGCTCAACCAGGAACACAAAGTTGGCTTGCACTAGCTTCTCGCCCAGTTTTTTAAACAGCATGCTGTAGCAGACACCAATGCCAGCACGGCTTTTATTGCTGGTGGCTGGCTTGACATATTGGTTTGACAGGATCTTGACTATTTCTGGCACCACAAGAACAAGGGAGTCCTGCCGCCGGCCATTGGCACCAGGTGCTGGGCTAGATGACCTCGAAGGGATTTCGTCGTCTTCAGCACCGGAGCCAGCAGTTGCCATCGTAACCGTAGCCGTTCGACGAAGACTTTTGGGCTTGGGCTTCTTTGTGCGAGCTGCTGCACTTTCCCCTAGGCTGTCTGAGTGGGCGAGTACTAAAGCCTCAGTAATGCAGTCGGCACCTGCATGTCTAACGGATGCTGATGGCGAATCAATAGCCTTGAACACGGCTGTCTCTAGTTTGTCAAAGTCGGTGGAGTTGCGAAAAAATGGCGTCCCTCGCACCAAGGCACGCATACAATCACATGCAGCAATTATGACCAAAGCACCCTTGTCCGCTGCGGCATGGCTCCGGGATTGCTTCCAAATGTCGCGGGCCACGGACTCGTCCATACTACCCTGGATTATAGACACCATCTTGGTCAAGGCCACAAACACTGCAGCACGTAGGCCGGCATGCGAACTAGACGACTTGAGAAGACGTATTAACACGCCAACAGCCATTTGATGCAAGCCAATGGCACTGTCGCCCGCCGCACCGTACACATGGCCTAACAGACTCACGGCAGCATGTCTGTTACGAGATTCAGCCTCGGTCTTAGGTTTGGGTCCACCAACAATAGCCGCAAGTTCGTTTATGGTCTCAAATAGCAGCTTGCGGTCGCCGTGCTCAAATACATGTGCCAAGCATTGGCCGAGATTGTTGCGAATAATGCGGGTTGGTTGTGGCGAGGTTAGGTTAAGAACCTTGAACGTCTCCTTCTTGACATAAAACTGCTGGGCTGTGCAGTCTTCAGCGTTGAGGGACAGTACATGGCGGCTGAAATTAGAGACGAATGTTAACACAAAAATATCTTGGTGGTCGGCAGGCAGACTCTGAAGCTTGGAAAGGTCGAGTTCGGGCTGGCTTAGCATATGTGCAGGTGGGGGGACCACGGGAATGGCCGGGACCGGGTCTGCAGGGGCCGAAGAGGCCATTAGATGGAAGATGAGAAAAGATTGGATGGGATATTTGGTATCCTAGATTCCAGGGCTGCTGTAGTATCGACGGCTATGAAAGGGCCGTTATACCATCAAGAATAGCTGTGGTGGCTAGTCAGAGACGAGATCGTCTCAGTGATGGAGGACGAACCGAGGGACAGGCCAAAGAAACGGAATAGCACGTAGGAATATGTCGCACACAAACAGTTTATTCGGGATAATAAATCAAGGAACTAGCTAACCAAGTGGAAGCGACGTTGCTTGTGTTAGGCCTGGTGAAGCTTGCGATCAAACAAAGCTTTGATCATGTCGTCGTGGAGCTTACCCCTTCAATGAACATCATAACCCTGGCCAAGCCCCACCTAAACAAGAAGTTGGCCCACATCACGTGGTGGAAAATACTAGGGTTATCTTTTTATCACAAGACCAAAACTACTAGCACACATCACCACATCACAAACTCAACCACATATTACTTGAAAAAAAAAGGCCTTCTACGTCTAGCCTCACACTAGGTCTTCTTCTGCTCTGGTCTTATTTCTTCAAAATGAGTAGACCACTGAAGCGGCAGCTTCCACATCTTCAACTTTTAGCCACTAGTCTCTGTACTATACGGCTATTGAACACATCGGCTATCCTTGGGTCGGGCCATAATAGATGGTCCAAAATCCGGCATGAAAAGGGTGCGGCTGATCGCAAGAAGCAGGCCGAGCGCAATGTGCTGGCCAAGTCAATTGCCTTTCTAGCGAAGAGTGAGTAGATTTATGGAAAAAAGAAACTACTATATAGTTAGTTACCTTGTTATTAACGGCTTACACAGCGTACGGTCCCGATCCGGGCATGAATAAGCAGCTCGCCGCGCTCATCCAACAGGCCAAAAAGTGTTAGTCAACTCTTCACTTTCATTTCCGCAGCTCATGGCTAATTCTCTCTACAGCTGGGGCTACCAAAACCTTTATCGAAAACTCCATTTCGCGTGGCCTTGGCCGTTCCCCTGACGGTGCACAATTAGAAAACGTCATGATCGAGGGTATGACTCCAGGCAACGTAGCCCTCGTTATCGAAGCTGAGACCGACAGCAAGGGCCGCAGTTTGCAGGACCTCAAGCATGAGCTCAAGAAGTTTGGTGGCAAGGATGCTGGCTCGACGCTCTTCTTCTTCGACCAGCTAGGCAAGCTGGTATTCCAGCGGCCGCCATCAGCCTCCGAGGACACATTGGATGAGATTATCAATTTCGCCATTGGCCAGGATGCCGTAGACGTGGAGATAGGACCAGAAGTCGAGCCACAGCCAGGCATAAGTGAGAATGCTGAAACACTCGCAGGGGCCGAGGATGGTCCAGCCCCGGGCGAGATCATTGTCTGGACGAGCCCTGCCACAACCATGAGCATTGCCACAGCATTCAGCGACAATCTTGGCCTAAAGCAAATCAGTGTAGGTGTTATTTGGAAGCCCAAGGAGGACATGCGTGTAACAGTAGAAAAGCCACATATTGTGCGCGAGATCACGGACTTGCTCATGGCACTACGTGATTATCCCGAGGTTAGCAGTGTGTATGCGAATGGCGTACCAGGTGACAACATAGCGGAAGAAGACTGGGCGAGGGTCGAAGATCTATTGGATGGGAAATAGAGGCAATGGGGTTAGAGTGTAAAAGTACTGTAATTGTATAGATTAGAGAGAGTTGGGGATATACACAAAAGCAGAGCAGAGACATGGGTTGTATATGTAGAGAGCAAATTGTGTCATCTGTTGAAAGCATAAAAATAATACAACGCAAGTAGCAGCCGTGCGCATGGCATTTGGGATTAGCAATATGTCATTGCGGGCTGTATCGCAGTAATAGTGTACAAAATCATCCTGGGCTTCATCCACTCACCAAGCATCCCCTCACCACTCACTCTTCACCAGTTACTTCCATCTAACAGCGCCTCTCATCACAACTCTAGCAGTCCTTAAGACGACTCGCTCGCACTCGGGCCCTGGTCCGCTGCTGCACGTCGCATTGCTTCCCTCTCCTTCAACAAGCGCTGACGTGCCACAATACGCTCGTACTCAGCTTTGATTTCCTCACGCGTGTGTGGCACCTTATTAGTCTCCTCAGGCTTAGGCCAAAAGCCTTCGACAGCAAAGCGCTGATCCAGATTGGTGCCGAAATAGTACATGATACCAATAGGGAACATGACATACATGCCAAACTAGAAGATGAAGATTAATGATGATGGTTCTCTGAAGGGGGGAGGGGGGGGGGGGGGGG
>JAXHKN010000416.1:0-23754 GCA_038407165.1 Ceratocystis variospora | reverse complement strand
GATAGAGTGGTATGCATGTGAGTATTGCGCAAGGGAGAGGAAGGAAAAGAAAAGAAAAGAAGAAGAAGAAGAAGAGGAAGAGGGAAAGAGGAAAACAAAAGAGAGAGAAAGAGAGAAAGAGAGATAGAGAGATAGAGAGAGACAGAGCTGTTTCCCACCCACCCTCTTTTCGTTTCAAGACGTTTCCCAGCTCAACACATTTCAAGTTGCTTCAAAGGAGGGTAAAATGTCCCCCATCCTCCCGCATCCTCGCAGCTGAGCAGCACCACCTGTTGCAATCTTCCCCATATAGTTGTGCAGGTAATTGCTTCTTTCCCGCAGCCAAGCATAGTAATTTGTGTGTGTTCGCATGCTCGTCTCGGAGCACCCCAGGCTCATCTCCTTCACATGCCTTCATGTGTGCGTGGAGAGGAGGGTCTATGCCGCCCACTCAAGCATTGCTATATGCAGGCAGATCTTGCATGCAATCATACCGTTACTCCTTGACTCGCCCCGAAAGAAGCTGTGTGTGCGTTTGTGCGGTGCATGTATATTTGTGGTGCGTTTGGATGAGAGAACTAGCCTACACCGCATCTCAGAAAAAGCCTGACTGGAATGCTGTACTGCCAGCACATCGATACATACAGCAGTATGCGTCAGACCAGGCCGCCTCCCCAGATGTAACTTCCGCTTGTCGCAAGTAAGTACAAGGCCTCCATGGAATGTAGCAAGCACTATAACAGGTGCAGAAAGCGTAAATCACCGCTCCATGTGTATGCAAGCAAACGTTGTAGCGCATCTTCCACTGCTATTAAGCAGCTCCAAGCCTAGCAAAACCGCCTGGAATGGTCCACTTTGCTGCGTGCTCAGGTTTGGCGAGGGCTGCGTTGAACTTTCTACTTCACACAAGCTTGAATCGGAGCTGCATAACCCGTGCATATATGCATGCGTAGACTTAATAGGTGCATGTGCTCCCAGTCGATCGATCTTGCCCGACGCCCATTCACAACCTTTGACCTTACCGAGACGTATTGTGCAGGCCACAAGTGAAACACATGTGCACCATGTGAGTGTGCCCCAAGCCAAACTGCGCACAACCCAGTAGAAGATGCCACATAAACCTATATGGAGCCCCAAAATACATGTAAGACCTGCAGTGACAGTTGCAGCTGGAAAACATGGAAAGAAACCAGATAACAGACACGCAGCATGGATGGTGCTGCTGGGTGCTAGACAAAGCCTAGAATGGGTAATGGCATCAAGTTCTCAGCAGTAGCGTTACTGCTAGTGTATTGCCATGCTTATACAGTACAAACACAAAGCGATGGATCCATCTGCTGCATTCGGGCTTGACCGCCTGATGCTGATTCTGGCAGAAGGTAGAGTATAT
Source organism: Ceratocystis variospora (assembly GCA_038407165.1). Classification (NCBI taxonomy): domain Eukaryota; kingdom Fungi; phylum Ascomycota; class Sordariomycetes; order Microascales; family Ceratocystidaceae; genus Ceratocystis; species Ceratocystis variospora. The sequence continues at coordinate 22,385 of JAXHKN010000416.1, read as the reverse complement.
CTGCCCTGCTGCTACGTTTTGTGCATCCAAGTGCATGCAGCATGCTATAATTCTGTCATCATAGCGCCTTAATTCTTCCTTGACCGCCTGAATGATTGGCTGACAAGTCTGGACTGCGGGCACAAGAGAAGAATCGGCGAGAAGCAGATTTTGAGCATAGGAAAATTGATTCTCGCTCGTTCCATCTGCCAAGTCCGTATCTCCAGTTACGTTGTAGTTTCCTCCATCCATGACTGTATTTGTGCAGTTATATTTCCTATACAACGTCCCGGGCTTCCAAATAATGGGGGTGGTGAGAGGATTGAGACCTTGAGGTGTTTCATGTGCAGCCTGTTCCAGTCTTATATTGAGTGATAGAGTGATTGAGTGAATGAGTGAGTGAGTGATTGGTGGTACAAGCCGGGATCATGGCCCTGGCAGCATTGTGTTTCCCAAGAGAGGCGAAACGAACAAAGACTCAAAAAAGATCGGTTCATAAACAGTGAATGAAGCGGTCGAAGCCATTCACGCATAGAGAATAAGTGTATGGGCTACTAGTACCACTACATCGCCCTTGGCCGCGCCAGACGCTGTTGCATGTATACTGGCACTTCTTCACTAACTTAATAACGTTCATAACATCTATGGTGCTCTCTTGAAGTGCATTAGAGGCTAGCAATGGGCCTTCTAGGCTTTTCCCTGCAGTACGAATGGTGCAGAAGCTACACACGCAAACGCACACACAACGCTCTACTCCCTATTCGTGCCAAGTGCCTCCAGGTGACCTTATGCGAGTTGCCGCACTCTATAGAGAATTGTGTATCCCACAGCAAAAGCATCGTGCATGCACCTCTTACATTACGCAGCCTATAAACGTGGGACTCAAACTTATCACCTCTTAGAACCCTATCCCCCTTTGAGTCTAGCTTGTGTTATTGAACGCAGCTACGTCTGGCTGTGTGGACTGCGCAGAGCTCCTTTTCCCTTGGGTTGGCCGCCTTGGTCTAGTCTTTGGGGATGCCTCCTCTGCTTTTCCGCTACGTAGGAACAAGTCTCGTATCCGGTCTCCAACTAGCGCCGAAACTCGGAAAGCCGGCTCCAATTCCCAGCCGTTTTTTCATGACAACCACCCAGCCATATGCCATCTGTACTGTGATTCCGCCGGTGTGTATACAAGCTAGCTTGTTGCCATGTTCCTACCTCTAGAGAGGGCGAAGAACAACCAGCCCGCACTAGCAGTTACCAAACCTTCGTTAAAGAAACAAGCACTATGTCATATTGTTAGAGCGAATCCAACCGCACCCTGCCCCTGGTCCATGTGTAACAGTGTTGCAATGGTGGTTGTTTCTGGTACTGTTCTTACATCTCGTCATTTCCATCTTACCTTCCTGTTTATAGTACATGCTAGGACGAGCACAAGGAATAGGCCGAGCATAGCGGAGGGCTGCTTTAGTCTCCTAAGCCTATGTTTTGAGGCAGATCTGCACCGCACTAGCTATTTTCTCACACGTATTTTTGCAGTAAAAGGCGCACTAGACAGTAATTCGCTGACCAAGGGCTCATTGCGTTGATAATCAGTAAAATAAACGACCAAGTGAGGAAAAGCTCCGCCTAGCCCTGGCCCAGCAGCGGCTGCTTTTCCATGTCCGTCGTCTGAGCATAGTAGCCCTAGCGCGGATTAGCACAGCTTACTGCTGCTATCTTCAAGATAACTGATAGCCGCGATTCCAATGTCTGTATAGTTCTTCAGGATTGCCTGGAATCAAGAGCTAACAGTCTCCAGCTATCGCATTTTGTATGTGTAACTGGTAGAGTCCTGTTTCCCCTCATTTAGTGACGCGTTGCTTACCACCTAGCTCTACATTTAGACTCGTCTCGTAAGCATGTTGTAGCATTATCATCCATCATTCTCGCTCTTGGAATGGCAAGCCTAGGATACTCCAAGCCCCAGCGGCTCCCTTATCTCATTGACAGTGGCTGTCTAGTCCCGTTTCTCCTATCCTTCGGCATCGGAATCGGCATATAGGTCTCTGCTTGGGCATGTTATAGCCCGACAAACTTGTTTACTTCCATGGCCATGGAGAACATAGTCAGACAACTGATTATTCACTGTTGCATTCCCATTCAAAAACCGAAGCATCTGGCCAGAGACACTGGCATCTCGTTCGGCAGCGAATGATATGAAATCTTACTGTTGCGTTCGATTTCTTTTCGTATAATTATTTTGATCTAAAATCCGGAAATGTGTAGCTTGAAGGAGAAAGATATCGCTCAAAATAACTTTTGTACTCGTGACTTTTGCTCTTGTGGTTGGTCAGTGACAAAAGACCATCAGACGTCGCTGTCCTCGGCCTCCTTGGCCCCCTCCATTGCATCATCTTCACCATCTGACGCTTCCAGGCCTTCAGAGCTCATGAGTCGATCGTCTTTTTGCTCGGCTGTGGTTGGCATACATGGTTAGCACGGTTTCCTAAAGCACAAATATGAGGAAGAGAGGGGAGGGAGCAACATCACAGCCGGGCTGAGAGGTCAAAAATGAAGTGGCAATAGATAACAATAAAAACAACAACTTACTCCTAGGCTCAACCAGTAGATTTTCTTGAACCTCACAGTCTGTCAGCACAGAGCCGTCTCCAATTACACTCCGCTTGCCCAGAATACAGCGAGTAAGCTTGCAGCTCTTGCCGACCTTGACTCCGTCCATCAAAAGGCACTGGACAAGCTTAGCGCCCTCGCTGATCTGGCAATTGGCACCAATGACGCACTCCTTGATAGAAGTTTTCTCCTCGACCGTCACATTGTCAGCAATAAGAGAATCCTGTTTAGTGATAGTGGTCCTGGCCCGCACGCCCTCGGGGTAAGCGACCTTGCGAGCATGGGCGAAAGGCGATACAGGTTCGGAGCCGGCCTCTTCCAGAGAAGGCAACTTTGCAATTTGCAAAGAGACATGAAGCAGAAGCTTGGCAGTATCGACTCTGCGGATAATAGGACCAGTAGGGTCAGTCGGGTGGATGTAGGCCTGGATAAAGGGGACAGAACCCTGGAGAGGGGTCAGTCCTTCTGAACCATTACCAGAAGATCCATTGTTACTCTTGGAATGAGCTCCACTCGTTTCCGGTTGTCCAACGGAGGCCGTATCGCTACCGCCATGTGAAACATAGGCATGCTCGTTGCTCTTGGGATTCAGGATTTCTCCAAGACCAAGCTTGGTGCCAAGGCCGTCTTGCCAGGTAGCCTTGGCCCACCACCCAATGACATCTTCACCAATGCTTTCAAAGGTCTCGTTCTTTTGGACAAGGTCCATGATCCAGCGGGGAAGAATGTAGATGTGCGCATCGCGCTTTGATGACATAAAACGCACATTAGGATGCGCCTTGAGGAGGCTGTGGCGGATAGGAAACCCTTTGTGCTCTTCCGTAAGATCCTTGTAAGAATCTGTTGGCAGGGACACAACCAGGTTCGAAATATCGGGTAGAAGCGAGCCCTTTTGCGTTGCAGCGGCAGTAGCCGGGATCCCAGTGACGCCAATGTAATCTGTCTCTTCACCTTTGATCCGGGGAGTCTCGCCCCGCGTCTCGTAAAAGACGCTCAAGCCGCCGCTATGCACGATGCTGGAGTCACCAGAAAGCTTTTCATAGCCAACAATATCACTGAGGCTAGCGCTCTGAACCATCCAAGCAGCAAGCAGCTTCTCGCCAGCTAGCTCACACACCAGGTCGCATGGCAGTACCATGAAGTCGCTCTGCACTAGTGAGCGCACTTCAGGCAGCCTGAGGATTTCTGCAGTACCCATGGTCTGGGTAAGGCCGGCGGGGGCCAATATTTCAGGGCGCGGATGCGGCAAGCTTGTCAAAACCGGGTTTGTGCTAAGAGCGGCTTGCATAGCGTCTTTCGCAGAGGCCGGGCAGATTAGAGTAATGTCATTGATGCCCATACGATAGCAGTAATCAATGGGATACCACACCATGGGCCGATTGGCAATGGGAAGAAGAGCCTTGGGGTTTTCATCTGGACTAGAATTAAAAGTGGTGAACGACGAGCCAGGGCCACAGAGAATCAGGGCCTGGACTCCCGGCGAAGGTCCAGTCACAGCGTGAGGCATGATGGCTTGCAAGTTTGTGGAGTACTGTCGAATGTAGAAGTCCTAGTTCCAGCCAGATATATGACGACTATTAGCAGTCGCGCTTCTATCGAGTTCGGTCGTCATCGGTGCTTATAGTGTACAGTGTGCAAACTTGCCGTCCCAGGAAGACAGCAGACAACGGTTGAATGTAGAGAGAAACCACAATGTGACCCTTGTACTTACCGTCCGGTGGGCTGTATGTATACAGGCGTGATCGTACCTGCAGCTCGCTCTGTACGTCTTCTTTCTTGCCGCTTTATGCTATGTTTCGGGGCGGCTTTTGCGTTCTCGTTACCCTTTGGTTGCTATCCTAGCAGCTATTTTGTGCGGCGGCGGCAATCAGAGTGTCTGAAAGAGTTAAAGTTAGCTTATGCGTCATAGCCCACGATTTGTCGATAGACATGTGTCACGTGACCTGTACTATGCTAGTTACGTGCAGCCACAAGACAGTGGGAGTGATGTTTCCAATCCCTTGGAAATACCACGGCAGCATCTACCCCGTGGTCATGTCGCAAGTCTAACTTTTGATATTGGTATATCCTCCTCGTATCTTAGTGCGCACACTTGACGAACTATCTGCTGTTTCTCGTACCTGGTCTTGACATGCCACAGGGTTAACAGAGCCACAACCCTAATGATATCTCCAGATTTTCTTCGTCTATGCTTTGGCTCACAGTTTTCAAAGGGATGAGCCCATGCATCCACCTCCTTGTAGGTAGTACAAACACACGTTGTGCCTCTTTTAGGATGAAGACCATTTACTATTTACTTATCTTGGTCTTCAGTCCCTTCGGGGGGCCGGTTCCCTATCCGATAGTTGCCACAGCTGACAAAGCAGTGCCCGCCCACTTGATTTGATGTCCGCTGTCAGGCCAAAGCGACTGAAGCCAATAAAGTGGCCCCTTTGGGGAACTATACTGAATTTATTGGGCGAATGACGGGGCCGTCTCAGTGCATTCCTGCAGAGGAATGACTGCGACAGCTGGTGAAGTTAATGTTAATAGCAATACAGCAGTTTATCCCTCGGCTACGTTATCACAAGCCTTTTTAGTCTACATTTCTGCTGCTTCAAATTTGGGTGCCCCTGGCTATGTTTTGTGGGGGTTTGTTTACTAGCAATCCCTGCAACAGCCAATCGCAGTCCGTATCTGCGCGACTCGCATCCTTTCACAGCCTCTACAGTGCTCTATAGCCTAGAAGAGTCGAGCATGAGCAACGCCCAGCCACCAGCCACTTTTCTTCGCGCAAGGGCAGATGGAAGAAATAGAAGAAGGGAGAAAGGCGACAATGAATGGTGTCAATAATCTAAATAATCGTTGCCACTAACATACATCTATTTCAGTCGTTTGCTCTGCCTTCCGGCACAAAGGACAACTAGCACGAGGGCCCGAACATACAGCTACTACAACTATTGCCGTTGTACCATTCATCCATCTACCTATACATCTCACACATCAAATTTGCCTCTTCGTTATCTCCTCTTCCCCTTCTTACCTGCTCTTTTGTGCTGCCAGCCTGAAGAGAATTGCCGCCTTCCTTGTCCTCGCTTCGATACTGCTCGACAAATTTATCTCTGTTTTGCCTCTTCGCTTCGGTACACATTGCAAGTGGGAAATACGCTCGGCGTCGTCGTTCAAATCGACTCAACACAAAACAATACAAAGCCTGTCCGGTCCTAGCCTTTGCGCCCATTCGTCTCGATCTTGTAACCACCCCTTGGCCCATCCGCGGCCCATCCGTTCCATTGCCAATACTGCGGTCGCATCTTGCGATGACCGATTTCCGAACTACCGCCGCCACTACTGATATTGTCTAAGGTGGAAAGAAAAAAGAAAAAAAAAGAACCGTTTGCCGTGAATACCAATGCCTGAAAGCTCGTCCTCGCACTCGCGCCGAAGCGCCTGGGGCTTTTGGGTGCCCCTAACTGTGACTGTGGCAGTGGCCACCCTGGGTGTCGCTGCATTTGTGCTTAGCCAGCGCGAGTCCGAAGAAGAGGCGGAGCCTGGTCTGGACTATGAAGATGGCGACGAGCGTGGCCCCCTCAGCAGCCGCAAGGAGCGCGGAGCGCCCGGTGCCTCTGATTTTAATGTGACAACTGGAGACTCCACCAGCGAAAGGGGCGTCATGCCCGAAGCAGACTCTGCCCCAGCCACGTGGGGTGCGCGTATGTCAGGCGCCCTTGGACGCACATCAAGCCCGCAGCAATTCTTTGACTCTGCCGGCAAGAGCATTGTTACAGGTTTATCTGCCGCTACTGCTGCTGTCGGCAGTGCGCTGCAATCCATCCGTGAAGAGGACAAGACTGCGTTCCAGGACCATGAAACCTGGTCCGAGGAGGCCGACGCCAAGCATAGTCGCTCGGTGCACCAGCAGCAGACAACCGAGATATCGACGCAACTGAGCGCAAAGAGCCAGCAGAACATCTCCATTTCGCAGGAGGCACCTGGTGAACGTCCCGCCTCGCGCACTAGCACAAGCTCACGACTGGCCAACCGTCCTAACCGCAAGACTGTCGCTATTGTGGTCTCTGCTGATTTTGCGTTCTCCAATCTCGATGACCAGAACTTCCACGAACAAGCAGTATGGGCACCAAACCAAAGATTTTGTCAAACAATTCAGTCACGCATGTACTAACATTTTTTTCTCAGTCTATCCTGTCGCATATTCCTAAAAACTTGGACTTCGACAAAACAAAGCTGTACATTCTGATCTATGCTCCTTGCCTCAAGGAAAGAGACCAGCCTCCCGAAGCTGGACACCCCCAGGCACCCCCTTCCGTCAGCTCTTCTTACTCCAACATTGCTCACGAACAAGCACAGCCTTCTGAATCGGGAAGCCCTCTGTAAGTCTGCATAGTAGCCGTATCTATGTTAATGAGCTTACCAGCTAACATAGACCTCTTAAGTGTTCGCGCTTCTAGTAATGTCACTGTGTACAACTCTATCTACTCGCAGGCCCTGAACCTCGTTGAAAACGACGCCATGATCCTTAACTTTACTACTCCCAACGGCCACATGCATGCGCTGCGCTCTCTTAAACCTGACATAATCTATCTCCAGGAGTCGCTTTCCGGTGACAAGGGAAGCTACGTCACTCAGCTTCAGACCTGGTACCGTTACGACGTGATTGTTGTTGTTGGAGCCGAGGGTGGTAGCGGTGGAATTGCGGACAGTGAGTCTGAGGCTGAGAGAGAGGCCAAGGTTATCAGACCTAGGTGGTGGCAAAATCCCGATCGCGTAGCCCGTGGAAAGGGTATTGTGGTTGTGGATGGACCCCGGCTTGGGGATGACTGGCTAAAGCGTTTGGAGGGCCAGTAAACGACGGGGGGGGGGGGTTAGCCAGTGCTTCCACGTGCTGTGATATGGTGGGGGCGGATCTAATGTGTTGCTATGTATTGTCAGATCTACGGGGTTTTTCTCTTTTCGTTTTCCACACGCCTTATGATGTAATGAGTGAGGACGTGTAGCTATTCGCAATGCTCGGTATCTCTCTCGTCTATGGTTTTTTTTGGGGGGGGGGGTGAGTTAGTTGTAGTTGCAGATAACTAACATATTGTGCCATGATCTAACTTCCGGTGAATACTGAAAGGAGAGGGCTACTGGATTTTCTGCCTATGATTTTCTACAATACCTGTATTTCCACAAGTCGTTATTTAGCCCTTTGGCTAGCTATTTGCGTCATCTTCTTGTCCTAGACTTTCGTATCACGCATAGAGGCACGTGACCGGCCAAGTGTGGCAACAGCCTCATTACGCCACATTATCTTGACACGAAATTCTTCTCCTTATCCCAATTTACTCTCACTTTCTTTGCCTTTGCCACTTTCAATGGACCAAGGCTCGCTCTCTCTATAGCCAATAAACCCCACACCCAACCCATCGCGCGAAGCAGGGAGACAAAGGCACGGCTGCTGCACCACCAAACACGTCCTTATCATCAACAAACTTCAGCCAAAAGTCATCACACTCCAGGAAAAAATCATCCTGGATGCCATTTATCTCGACTTTCGCTAGGTGACGCTTTCTATCTATTGTCTTTTTATGCAATAACCTTGCTTTGGGTGCGATCATTTTCGCAGGCTTCTTTTCTGGTCCTGATTTTTTTTTATAGCCTTGGCCGCCTGTACATACAGCACCGATACTGCTGTGTGCTCCCTTGTAATAGCCATATCCTAGGCTTGGGAAGGGAAGCTGGCCCTCCAGTCGACGTGTATGCGACATAAATCACAAAAATAAATCTACACAATTATCCGACCGCGATACCATCGCATCAGCCTTTCGCATCACCATCGCCATTGTCATAAACCACGGCTTGTGATTTCATTACAGCGCTGTCGCGCATTTTGTTTTGTCAATCCCATACGTATCTTTATCCGTCGCTATATACCTGAATCTTTTTTCTTTTTTTCTGTCGCATCCAAGCCCCTTTCGGCGCATTTCGGCGCCCTGCCACGACTCTGTTTCGTGATAGCCTTGTGCTCTCCAGTTCCTTATATTGCCCGGCCTCACTTTTCTTTTGCCCATACTTAGTCTTCCATTTGGTCTCATCATCGCCTTTTATTTTATTTTATTTCGTTTTCCTTTTTAATATTACGACCATGGCTCCTGTGGTGACGGCCACACCTATACACCCGCCAATCCCTCCGGGCATGGCCTCGAAAATCAAGCGACCAGCCAACACCGCCACCGCTTCTAACGGGGCTGTTGCTGCGCGCGCTTCTCCACTCTCATCAGCACTTTCCAAGAAAGCCCAAGGGACGGCAACGTCAGGCACCGCAATTCCAGCTCCCATCGTCCACCAAACCCCGATCCGACCTCCCAATATCAAAATTCGCCAAGACAATAGCGTGCAGTTCCAGGGTCGTAACTTACGGAACAGTGCCGGTCTTCCCTCGGCGTCTCTCCCGGCCGAGCCCAACGATGCGCGGAGCATGGAACGCTTGCCATATGGTATGGTCAATTATTAGCCGCTACTCGCACTGTGCTCGTAGCTATCCTAACTAACCTTTGTGCTGGTAGATATATCGAAAAAGTATATCCTGAAGAAACATGTCGGTAAACCGCCATCACTAATCGTCCACCTTCACCCAACATACTTCAGATTTGACCAGCAGGAAGGTGTATTCTCATATCAGTCGCCAATGAGAATATTTCTACAACATCTGAAGTCGTCTACTATCCCTCATGACCTGATGATCTTTTTCACGCAAGCCGGAGTTTCGTTCTACGATGGATGTCTCATTGTTCAGCTTCATGATCACCGATCGGCTGAACAGGAAAGCGAAAGCTCTAAACAAGAGTTAGCCGAGAAGAAGGCGGCACAGGCATCCATCCACAACCACAACCATTTTGTCACACCATCACCATATACGCCTTTTCCTAATGATACCACATCATCAAAGAATGATGATGGAGGGCCGCAGGATGAATCTAAGGAAAAGGTAAAGATCGAGAGTTCAAAAAGCAAGGATGGTGGTGATAGGCTCAAAATATACACCTTGGTGATGCTTCCTACACCGGAGACACTGTCCTCAGACTTGCTCATTAAAGCAACGACACCTGCAAACCCGGCAATCCCTCCTACTCCTCTAGCCACTGTTCCGCCAACACCTACGGCCACTATGCCGTCGCAAAAACGTCTCAAAACGGAACGCATGGAACTGGACAGTTCTAATGCTCGCCAAGTTGAAGCCGAGATATTGCTGCAGACAGCACCAAAGCTATTCCTGGAGCCGGCAAAGAGCCCTGCCGACATGATTATGTTGCTGGAGGCCTTTTCCCATTCAAAGCATTCGGAAAGTGTTCCTCTACCCAAAGGCCGCAAGCGCACTGTTGCTGAGATGGCTGCTGACGAAGCCTTCATTGCCGACCATGAGCGTTATATGCTTGTCTTGGATGAGCGACTGGGTCCTATCTCTTCCAGTGCCCAAAATGCAAACTCTAATGGAGACGCCGACTCATCTGCCGCGTCAAAGACGTTTGAACGTTTTGCTCTTTTGTCTGATATTCGTAAGGCGCAAGAAGAGAAACGCGCTGAAGAAAAGGCCAAAGCTGCGGAAAATCAGCGCCGTGTGGAGCAACAGCGTCAACAACAAGCAGAGCAGCAGCAGCGTGCCCAGGCTCTTGAAGTTGAACGACTACAGAAAGAAGCTGCAAAGAAGAAGGCTCAGGCTTCCAATGTGAAAGCGAGAATTCAGCAGCAGCAGCAGCAGCAGCAGCAGCAACAGCAGCAACAGCAGCAACAGCAGCAACAGCAGCAGCAACAGCAGCAACAACAGCAGCAACAACAGCAGCAACAACAGCAGCAGCAACAGCAGCAACAGCAGCAGCAACAGCAACAGCAGCAAGAACAGCAACAACAGCAGCAGCAGCAACAGCAGCAACAGCAGCAGCAACAGCAGCCGCAAAAGCAGCAACAACAACAGCAGCAGCGACAGCAGCAGCAGCGACAGCAGCAGCAAGCCCAATCTCAAAACATGGCTCGCGTCAACCAAAACATGCCTATGGTATCACAAGGCCAGCAATCATTGCAATCAGTCTCGTCCCAGACACTCGCCCAAACTCCCACACCCACTGCTGCTCAAATGGTACTCCAGGCTCAAGGAACTCCTCAGATTTCCAAGAGTGTCCCTCCAAATGCTACTCCCACTACCTCGATCATAACAATTCCGGTTAAAACGATTACTGGTTCCAACAATGGCATGCGTTTTTCGGGCCAGGCAGGGCAACAGATGGCTTCTTCTCCTGTAGTTCGCAATGGAACACCCATCCAGGTATCCTCTCCTCGGGTTGGTGGCGTTTCTATGCAACAAACTGGTTCCAACATGGCTGGCAGTCCTCCTCGGCCACCGTCTGCTATGCAATCCCATGCAGTCCCCATGTCTGTTAGCATGTCGGCCCGTAGTCACCAGAGCCATGGACAAGGAACCCCTCATATGGCTAATGCCACACCAACTATGGTCGCTGCTAGAACGCCAGTTGTTGGGCCTGCTTCGGCGCAAACGCCTCGCATGAGCCAAGCGAGCCCACCACCTGCTATGATGGCCAGCGGCTCAACCATAGGCACTTCGCCCATGGTCAACGGCAACATTCAGCCGCCTATGGCTGGTAATATTCGCATGGCCGCGCAGCTTGCTGCCCAGACCCAAGTGACACAACAGCGTATGATTCAGCAGCAGCAGCAGCAGCACATGGCCAATGGAATGATAAATGGGGCTAATCAGCCTTTAACCTCTGCGCAGCAACAGATGCTCCATCAACGTCTCATCCAGCACCAGCAACAACAGCAGCAACTGGCTACTCTCCGCCAAAATGGGATGGTGCCTGGCCTTACACCACAACAACAACAGCAACAACAACATCATCAACAACAACTTGCACAACAATACGCTATGTCTATGAATGCAATGCAAGCGGGGCAAATGACGCCCCAAATGCAGGCCCATTTGCGCGCCCAATTAGCTAATCGTGCACAACAGCAAGGCATGCAGAACGTAAACTCTAATCTGCAGGCGATAATCATGCAGCAACAAAACCAAATGGCAGCCCAGCAGCAGATGGCCGCCCAGCAACAGCAGCAGCAGCAGCAGCAGCAGCAACAACAGCAGCAACAGCAACAGCAGATGGCTGCTCAACAGCAGATGGCTGCTCAACAGCAGATGGCTGCTCAACAGCAGATGGCCCAGCAGTTTGCCGCTGCCCAACAGCAGCAACAACAGCAACAGCAACAACCTCAAGTCATGGCACAGATACAGCAGCAGCTTCAAATGCAACAGCTGCAGCAGATGCAAATGCAGCAGCAACGACAACAACTCGCAAGCTTAACGCCACAACAACTTAGCGTCTTACGCGAGTCGACGACTGCTGAACAGGAAATGATCCGTTCAAACTTCCTGATGTTATACCGTCAGCAAATGGGGCTAATAGCAAACAAGCTTGGCAGTATGGAAAATATACCGCCCGAGACAGCCGAAAACATAAAGAAGAGATGTATCTTGAGTGCTCAGCGTACCTTTGCCATGCGGAAAATCCAAACACAGGCCCAAGTGCAACAGGCAGCAGCTCAGCAACAGCAGCAACAACAGCAGCAGAACATGAATGCTATGATGGGACAGCAGGGGCTGTAGAGGGTATGAGAAAAATCTGCTGCAAATCTTCGTTTGCGGGCCTTTCTATGTCATGTCCCTTTTTGGCTGTCTGTTTGATCAATGTTACCAACGGTTTCTTTTCTCCCTTTATCCGCCCCTTTTCCTGCTTTAATTTCCGTCTTTTTTTGCATATTTCTCTACATTATACCTTTGCTCATCTTCTTTTTTTTCTGCGGGGGTTGTCGGCGTCTTTTGTGGCTTATGAGCGGGACTTCGAGATATGGAGGTCTAACCTTTTTTTTATGTGCTTTTTTTGTTTCCGTGCTTTTGCGTTTCTACCAGATTTGCTTTTGACGTTTATTGCCATGCCCTTTTTGGAACTTCTATTACTGAGCCTTTCCATATTCGCTATTTATCTTGGTTATTTCCAAGCCTCGCATAGCCTTCCATGACAGTGCCCTAGAGTTGGCTATCAAAGGCCTGCACTGCAGTTGATTATTTTTGTATGACAGCTTCAGCTCTCTTTTTTTTATTTTGGTTGAATTGCGCGTGTGATTTGCTCTGACTCTACAGTATAACATTCTTATGTGCATTATGTAAATTTATTTATATCCTTTAGCCTATGGTCTCGCCTGTCGGTAGTTTCTGGTATCTTTATGATGATGTAGTTAATGAGGCTCGTAGCTCGCCAATATCACGTGGGAGATCACGTGACGGCTACCCGGCTTCTAATGTGGGGTGCATTTGATCTTGAGGCTGAGGGCCATGAATTCATCTAAGCAAAGCGAAAGCACGAGCTCACTTACAGTCATACGTGAGCTTGGACCTTGATCAACCCGAATCGCTCAGTACCAGCGAGATTCTCTTTTTTTTGATTTTCTGGAAATAATCCGAGGCCCTTTTCTTTTTTCTCCCTGCTCTAGTTCTTGGTGTTCGTCCTACGAGCGAATTGTATCGCTTGCTGTACATTGAAACTTGTTAGTCAATGCTTTTCGACTGCTTTGAATCGGTCGCGAGCTCATTTTTATACCATATCCAGCTTGTAATACGCATAGACAATCGTTTCAGCTAATCCAGTGCCTGTTTAGCTGCCCAAAAGGTCTGGGAATATTCCCGAGTGGAGCTTGTAAACCATCAGCCTTAAGCCATCATACATCAACCGAACCCAGCGCCACGACGAAGATCAAAACCAACACAGAAATATCCGAAGTGAAGTGAAACATCGCGAGCTTTACTATCGGCCACTATGCGCTGGTCACTGAAAAACGTCGCTGCTATAGGCCTCCTCCTGGCGCCAATATCTACCCTTGCCGCAGCCTCTCTCCAGTGTGACAGTCTTCTCGCCAACAACCACAAATACGATCTCTCACCGCTCCGAGGCCCGCATTCTGTTGTCACCACCATCACCGAAAATAATGCCGTTTATAATACAACTTATACAATAGACTTGTGTGCACCACTTAAGCGCGCAAATGACGGCTCTATTCCCGCCAGGGAACAGTGCCCTGAAGGCACGCGCGTGTGTGCGGTCCAGCGCGCCCTGCATGTAAAAGGCGATAATGAAACCGATCGGTCTGATGCTGATGACGATGGCAAAGACAAGGAGAACAAGTCCTCGGAGCCGTATATCCGTGAAGCTGTGCCACTTGCCGGTGCACTCGAGTCGTTTGGCGGCGCGGCATTCGAATACACCACATCGAAACTTGACGGGCAAGAGAATAATGGGGAGGGATTCTTACTCAACCTTCCTGGTGGTGTCTTCCCGCTAGATGTCCCGCACAAGGAGCAGTTCCCCAAGAAAACAGTGGTGCGGTTCCTGTGCGATACGGAAAAGACGGGCCTGGAGGGCGAGTGGCAGGCGGAGGTAGAGTACGTCAACGCCACCTCATCACCTGAGGATAACAAGTCTGCAAAGATGCACAAAGCCCGCAATGACGCAAAGGACGGAGAGAAGCAGTTTATCAATGATGGCGCTGCTCTGCTCTTTGACAGCTACCAAAACGAGGGCCCCGATGCTACGGGAACGCTACATCTGACGTGGAAGAGCAAGTATGCCTGCAGATCTGTGCCACTAACAGGTAGCACACAAGGCTGGGGCTTTTTCACGTGGTTCATTGTCTTGTAAGTAGGAGAGAGGGGACGCAAAACCACGAGCGTTTAGGCGAGATCCAAGTTTGCTAACCCGTTAATTTTGTCTGGGATAGGGCCTTTATGATCATTAGCGCCTATCTTATTTTCGGCTCATGGCTCAACTACACACGCTACGGCGCTCGCGGTTGGGATCTCTTGCCGCACAGCGATACAATCCGCGATGTGCCTTTTTTGATGCACGAGTTTACGCGCAAAGTTCTCAGCACAGTGCAGAATTCGGGCTCACGAGGCGGTTACAGTGCAGTATAATCTTGCGGCAAGACTGGGTCCCGGGGGCGGGTTAGACACGATGGCTGGTACGTTATAAATGCAGTAGTAGAACGGCGATATTCAAACGCTTCTAAATTTTGTTATACATGGATGGTTAGCTCTTGTTTTCTTTTTCCTCCCGTGTGAATTTCCATGTGGTCTGATTGCTATAATGCCCTGAACAAGCTTTTAGACGTACGATACAGTCAGTGGACGAGCAGCTCCCTACCAGCAATGCTTACGTGAGATGGCAACAGGTAACGTAGTTGTAATTTGTACCAACGTACCATGTATCATGAATTTGCGGCAAATAGCCGGCCCCAACCCGCCAAGGTAGCCAATAAACCCCAAGACATACGTCATGGAAAACCAGCTATTGGGGCTCAGCGACCCTGTGAGCAAAAGCCGAGGAAGCTGCAGGGAGCTCTAAAACGCAACAATGCAGGCGGGAGCAGGTGGTGTCATAATTTACTGCTTTTCTCAGGCAATTGCTCGAAGCAGATGCCGTTGCCACCCAAAGCCCGTTTGCCCCTTCCTCAAGCTACTAGACCTTGTAAAAAAGGAAGGGCGGGGTAGCTGTGCGTGCTGTGTGTAGACGTATATAAACCCAATGTTTGCCCCGACTTCCGATCTCTTCTTTTCATCACGTACAAGCAGAAGAATTGCTTGCCCATCTTTCATAGTTTCACAATGGTCCATTTGTCTAAAATCGACACCCCGACTCCACTTACCCCAGTCTCGGGATCGGAAACTGGGGCTTCGACTCCGTCCGATAGTCTCACTAAAGCTCTCCGCAAAGTTCGCTTGGAACTTGCCGATAATGACGACTCGTACACCACCACTGTTTATGGCTCTCGCGCTGCCGGCCGTGAGCTCCCTCGCTATGAGATGCCTGAAGATGAATTGCCGCGTGACATTGCCTACCAACTAATCAAAGATGATCTGTCTCTAGACGGAAACCCCATGCTAAACTTGGCATCGTTTGTCACCACTTACATGGAAGATGAGGCAGAAAAACTGATGGCTGAAGCGTTCTCCAAAAACTTCATTGACTATGAGGAGTACCCGCAAACTGCTGATATCCATAGCCGTTGTGTCAACATGATCGGCCGAATGCTGCATGGCGACTCACACTCGGTTGGTACATCCTCGGTGGGCTCAAGTGAGGCTATTATGCTGGCTGTGCTGGCCATGAAGCGTCGCTGGAAGAACCGGCGAATTCAGGAGGGAAAGCCCTACGATAAGCCCAATCTGATCATGTCGTCAGCTGTTCAGGTATGCTGGGAAAAGGCTGTGCGGTACTTTGAAGTTGACGAGCGTTATGTGTACTGCACCGGAGATCGGTTTGTCATTGATCCTGAGGAGGCAATTAAGCTTGTCGATGAGAATACAATTGGCATCTGTGCCATCCTGGGAACGACCTACACGGGTAAGCCACAAATCGACAACTGAACAAAGCGGTATCAACATTAACAGGCGTATATGAAACAGGCGCCTACGAAGATGTCAAAGCTCTGAACGATCTCCTGATAGACAATAATCTCGACACTCCCATCCATGTCGACGCTGCTAGTGGAGGCTTCGTTGCTCCATTTGTGATACCTGACTTAGAGTGGGACTTCCGTCTTCCCAGAGTTGTATCAATCAATGTCTCGGGCCACAAAGTGAGTGAATCCTTATGAAAGACACTTCAGTGACGTCTCTTTGAAACCATATGAAGTGACTATTCCACAAGCTGACACTGCCTCCTCCATCTTTGCCTGTTTACTAGTACGGCCTTGTCTATCCCGGAGTCGGCTGGATTATCTGGCGCTCGCCTGAATACCTCCCCCAGGAACTCGTTTTCAACATTAACTACTTGGGTGCTGAGCAATCTTCATTTACTCTGAACTTTTCTAAAGGCGCATCTCACATCATTGGACAGTACTATCAACTCATTCGTCTTGGAAAAAAGGGCTACCGTGCCATCATGTCGAACCTTACTCGCACCGCCGACTATCTCGCTTCGTCTCTCCAGGCACTGGGATTTGTCATTCTCTCCGAAGGCGGAGGCTCTAGCCTCCCGCTCGTGGCATTTCGTCTGCCCAACCAGCCCACTGACGCAGTTAAGATCAAGTCCTCTCAGGCTCGCTTCTACGACGAATTCGCCCTGGCCCATCAGCTACGTGTCCGTGGTTGGATAGTGCCAGCCTATACTATGGCCCCCAAAACGGGTCAAATGAAAATGTTGCGTGTTGTAGTGCGCGAGGACTTCACCCGCCCGCGCTGTGATAAGCTCGTGGATGATATCAAGCTGTGTATGGAATTGTTAGGCCAGATTGACCAGGAGAGCTTGGCCCATTTGAAGACATTTATTTCTAAGCAGCGATCATCTTCCAACACGCATCACCACGAAAAGCATACACCGGGCAAGTACAAGGTGAGCGAGGACATACATACCTGTAGCATTCACACATGATATTTCGTGGTTTTAGAGTGCTGTTTTATCACTAACGCAAGCAATAAATAGGGCGAGACACACTCAATGCAGGGAAAGACGGGTAAGACGCACGGCATATGCTAGTGCTATTTAGGCATATGTCTAGGTAGTAGTATGCATGTTCTATAATCTTCACGGGGCATAAACAAGAAGCGGGCAACAAGTACAAAGGGATCAATGGGAGTCCCTCATAAAATAAATATCGTATCATCGCAGCCCAAGATCTTCATCTTTCCCTCTCTACCTAGCAACGTAGCAGAACAGGGCTGGCCCCTTTCATGCCCCTCCGCCCCTCCTCGTCCTTGGTCCAGTCTACGGTGCAAAAGAGATGTAGCTAAGGAAAAAGGGCAAAAAGAACAAGAGAATAAGAGAAAAATGTATGAAAAAATAGTACAGAATGATGTAGAGAGGAGGGGCGAAGAGAGGAAAGGATACAAGTGATATAGGACTGACTGCTAGTACAGCAAAGGCAAAAAAGAAAACCAAAAACAAGATACCTCGGAAATGCAGAGAGAAAAGGAACCAAAGACATGTGAGTAAAGCAAGGCAAGGCAAGGCTAGCAGAGAAGGAGAGGGGAGGGAAACAGAGGATGAAGAAAAGAAAAAGAAAAAAGGCTAGCTCTTTTTCCATTCTTGCGCGCAAAATAAAGAGAGGAAACGAAGGACATAAGTCAAATTAGCCGCACCATAATCCAAGAAACTATGAATGAATGAAAAATGGAGAGAAAGAAGATAAAAGAAAAGAAAGAAAAAAACACTATAAAGATCCAAGTAGGTATGGGGTTGAGGTGGGAAACATGGATGGCTACACGGCCAGCGGTGAATAGATGAGAGTAAATGTTAGTTGGTAGAGAACGGCGAGTGAAAATGTCGTGAGTATGTATGTGTATATGTCTTTATCAGATCCAGCCCCGACAAACATGGTGTTTTGTACAATACAAAAACCAAGTATATGGTAGGAAATAATAGCGAGAAGCAAGGAGGAGTATATAGAGCATGCTATAGTCCAAGTCTAAGTAGACCGACCAACTATGCCTCTTCAGCAAAAATCAAGTAGTGGAGAGAACGAGAGAGAGAGAGATAGACCAAATTTGCATAGGCACATTCCACAAGGCTAAAGAGATCAGGTATATCTCTCTTGCTTCTCTAAATGATGTTGGCGATGCTGATTCGGTCCTTCGCCGTCGCCGACGCCGACGCCGACGTAGCATTCGCGGAAGCTAGAGGACCGGCTAGCTTGGGTGTGTGTTGCACAGTCAGATGAGGGGTCTGCTGAGACGGTGGATTCGACCCTGTTCTTAGCCCAGTCATTGGTTCTCCGGGAGGCAATGAGCTGTTATTACCACCATTGGCATCATTATTTATGTTATTATTGCCGTTGGTGTTGTTACCGTTCTCAGTGCCTGAGGTTACAGTATATTGCGACGATTGGGGCACATTGGGCGGTACAGAGTCTCCTTTCAGAGTTGAGCCGGCCATGGCCGAGGACAAAGCCAGCGTGTTCCATTGGTTTGTCAACTGCAAGGGCGCCATTTCAAGAGCTGCTAGGTTGCGCAAAGCCTCCTCCAGACGCTCCCACCGGCGCCAATCACGTGCTTCATCTTCAGAAAGCCCAGTACGTGCCTCAATACTAAAGGGAGCTGAACGGCTGGCTGCTAAAGGTCCCGCCTGAGGTGGCGCAGAAGGATCGCTCGGATCACTAGGGACAGAGCATGCCTCAGTGGATGGGTTGGCCCACACCCAGCCGGAATCAATGCTGGCTTGGAGATCAGCACTGACGTAAACAAGCATTTCTTCATCCAGAGCAATGTCTTCGATCCTGATTGCTCCTGGGGGATGCATTGAGCCGTGTTGATACGACGGCGTGGATGAGTAGTGGGACGCTGCGTGCACTAGTTCGGACCGCTTGCCAATGAATGCAGATACAAAGAAAGCCAAAAATCGACTACATGGAGCCGCAACGTCTCTCCATCCGTGAAAAGATCGCAGAACTCGCACACATACAATAGCCTGGTCAAAGTACCCGCCAAGAACCAGGAACAATGTGCAGCGGAAAATGTGCAAAGTCAACAAACTTGTGGCCGTAGACTCGAGCGAAGCTGTACATCGCGAAATGAGATTTGCGGTGTCTAGAGCATCGACAATACACTGTTCAACAGCGGCGCGGCGAGTGCATCTTGAACATGCTGGGTTCAAGTTGTGTCTGTGCAACATCATGTTGGCAGTCAAAAGGTAGGCCAAAGGAGCAAAGAACTCTGGCGTGAGAGCCTCTGGGCTAGAGGGGTCACAGCCTGCAGGGAAGTTGCGCAAAGCTGCTGCGAAATGCTGGTCGAGAGTAGCGATTTTTGCAGGTGGAATGGTCGGAGATGAAAGGGCACGAAGCAGTGGAGAGTAGGCTCGTACCACATGAACCACGGCAAGGAAAGAATGCGACAATGGCAGGGAGCCAGGGGGGACATGGGGACCGTCATCTGCCAAATAGTGGTCATCAACACCGGCAGGGAGTGGGATGTCGCAATCTGTATCATCAATCAAAACCGGACGGCCCATTTCGGCCGACATGCTTCGATCCAGCACATATAAAGTCCACCAGACACGGCGACGCATCTCAACCTCAACAAAGCCCACGCTGCTACCAGTTTCAGCATACAAGCCAATGGATTGCGCAGCACGTATAGCAGCACCAAGCCACATGAAGGCAGCAGTCTTGAGATTGACTTCATTGAAGGCAATGACCATTAATGTCAGCGCCTTAACATGATTCAAAGTTCCGGACGTAGCCCATGGATCAACGAGTTTACGTGCTGCTTCTAGTAGTTCTCCTTGTTGGTATACACGATGAGCGTAGTGTTGCGGATGTGGTTCGGTGCTTGACAAACTTCCCAAAGCGAGGACAGCGAAAAAGATGGCGAGAAAATCAGGTGACTCGCGATGACCGCTTCCCTGGGCGTACATGCGGTCGATTTCTTCGCGAAAAGAAGGCCAGTGAATGATGGGAAACATGGTGTGGATTGAGTTATAGTAGTGATATAGAAGATGTTGGGTAACTTCAAGGGAGGGAATATCGGGAACACGGGGGGTAAAGGCACCAATTATAGTACAAGACACACTGCCGGCATTAGGAGGGAGCTTGAAAAGTCCGGTACTAGCAAGACGAACTTGGGAGCGGGCAATCTCAAGACCATGATGACCGTGTGGAAACTGCTGTGCTGTTTGCATTGCCGCTAGAGCAGCAGGGCGGTTTTTCTTGAGAGGGTCAGCACCAGCTTCGGGAAGGCGGCCCGACAGGCGTTCCGATTCGTCAACATCACCATCGCCCCGATCGATGCGGCTCTCACGATCAGCAAGCATTTTTCGGAGGCTGAGGTTTTCACGCTTGATACGATCCATTTGCTTTTCAAGATCCTGAACCTGCTTGATGGAAGACATGCGCCGGTTTGTTTCCTTGGTGAATTGGCACTTGACACTTCGGCTTGAGCACTCGGAGCAACTTGTTGTTTCGGTGGCATCACACTTGACTTTACGCTCACGGCAAGCATCGCAACTGGGATCCTTTCGCCGCTGACGATAGGCTCTCTTGTGAGTATTTGGACCAACACCAGTACCAGTAGTAGGGTTTGGTGTTGAGCCTGCATTAGCACCTGCAACTGTGCTACTAGCCCCAACAGACGGAGGTGCCGGGCTAGTTCCTGGCTCTATACTCATCATCGGCCGGGAGTCCGAGTTGTAGGGCGAGTAGTTGTTTTCTGGCAGAGACGGAAGCCCGCCAGAGCTAGAGTTGGGAAAAGGTAGCTTGATTAGTTAAATTCCAAAAGCAATAATTGCAAGTATAGTTTCCTACCTAAGGCTTGGGCCATGGGATTCACTGGGTGAATTTGAGGAAGTAGGTCTAGTGGAGGATGACTCGAATGTCCGCGATTGGTTGGCCGGTGTGGGTGTTGAAGAGGGGATGGGAGCAGGAGGGCCCAAGGAGCCTTTTGGCTCTGGCGACTGCGAATGTTGGCGGTACTGGTACGTTGAGGTAGCCATTTCGGCCCTGTAGTCGGACCAGCTAGAGGATGAAGCCTGCGAAGGGGGAGGGTCAGAGAGCGTAGGGTTTTGATTCGAAGCTGTTGAAGATAGTGTATGAGGTCTAAGCGGGAAGGCTTTTGACGATGAAGTTGGATTATGCATTGAGCTTGTTGTGTTGTTGGCCGGAGCCTGATACTGATCGTGTTTTGTCTCACGACTGTCGCCTGCTGCCAACATACAGAAGAAAAAGGCTTATCTCTGCAGCTTCGGGGTGAGGATTTGGCGGAATACGAGACAGGGATGATTTTCAATCCTCGTGTATCCAGCAAGGAATGAATTTGATAGCGGTATATTTGGAATGTGGTCGGGTCGATTTTGTCACTGCAAAGAAAAAGAGAGAAAAAAGAAAAAGGTCAATAAACTTCATCTGCAGAATTCAAACATCACATAGGCCTTTTGGATTATGTAGCATGGCACTATCAAGCGGCACAATCAATAGTCAGTCAACTCATGACAAGAGAGGAAGTAGGACAAGGCAAGGCAAGCGACGACCACCCGAAGACGAAAGGGAAAAGAAAAATGCGGATAGAAGAGACACAAGCCAGGCAACCAAGAAGAGCGAGCCGGTTGCAAGATGGCACTGCAGCAACAGCGTCGGAAAGAAAAGCGCATCACCCCATTGGGTCTTCCGATCGTGTTAACCAGTTATAAGCGAGGATGGGAGATGCTGGTTTTTAGACGTGTAAGAGAGACATGCATAGTTACAGGAGGCAACTCAGTATGCTACTGTCTTTTTAAATTGGCTGGCCTTGTTTGTTGCGCTTCGCTGCTGTATTGGACTGGGTCAACCCGGCGTGATTTAGGACAGAAGTGTTGGCCAAGACAGCCACAGCCTGCAGTCGGCAACTCTCGCAGGCAAAGAAGTGGAGGGAGAGATGCGGGTGGGTGGGCTATTACCCGCCGGCGACCAGTGAGGAGCGCAGTAAAAAGGAGTTGGAGGTGACTCAAGCACGGAGTGGAGTGTGTGTACACAGCTTGACGATCGATAGACAGACAGACACGAATTGTTTTTGGCATCTGGTCCGTGACTTGCAACAGGTTGATGTGTGTTTGTTCAGGTAGGTTGCTTTTAGGAAAGGACGTAGGATGACTTCGGTGAAGCTCGGAGATGGGAAGCAGCGGTCTGGGTCTGGCTCTGTGGTCGGGCTACTATTGTTGTCCGAGGAACGGTGGTTGCATGTCCGAAATGAACAAGAGCAACAATCGGCGGGGGGGGGGGGGGGGGTTGGGGGGGGGGGGGGGTTTTTT
>JAXHKN010000415.1:0-23761 GCA_038407165.1 Ceratocystis variospora | reverse complement strand
GAGCCTTCCTTATCAGCTTTCTCTCCTCCGGAGTGGTCCCCTTCTTCCGTAGGGGGCAGTCCTTTGAGTCCGCTGGGTGCGGGCCTCGACAGACTAGGCATGTGGACACGCATTGGTGTTCCACGTCACAGCACAACGGGTGTTTGTCGCTGCTGTGTTCGCTCGAGCCGCAGTGTTTGCACAGTTGGGCCCTGGAGCATCTCTTGGCCTCGTGCCACCCGAAGCAGCGGGTGCACTGAGGGGTGGCCTTTGGTTTCTCAACCAAAAGTCGTACTGGGATGAGTCTCGAGCCCATCCTCAGCTGCCTCGGGACCTTCGTTCCCGCTGCAGGTATCTTGACGATAAACGTCTTTTCATTTCCTCGGGTCTTCGAGGACATGTGGACCGGGGAGGCTCGAGTCGCCTGCGAGAAGCAGTGCCCGATCATTTCCTCGCTTACCTCGACCGCCCGTCCGCCTCCGTTCAGGTGACGTTCGATCGGGCCTACAAGGTAAGCGTCGGTGCTGAGCGCTTGTGCTATCTCGGTGCCTGGACCGATGTAGCTTTTAATCTTGTCGCTCTTCTCCAGCAGAGTCGAGCGACCGTCCTTGTTGGCAATAAGTGCAAAGCCACTCTTGGTCTTTTGCACTTCTTTCAGAGCTCTCTTTAGCTCTGGATCTAGTTCCCTGAGTCTGATCGACAACAGGAAGCTCTCGCAGTTGCGCATTTCATTCTCTGCGCTTACCCTCACTAGGACTCTATCGTCCTGGCGAGCCACTGGCTGTGTGGCCTTCTTCTTCGGGGCGCCCGCAGTCTTCTTGCGGGGCGCGACGGTCTGCCACTCGCCGCCCTGTTTGGCGGTCCCGTGGGACTCGTGGGGTTTAGCAGCACTCTGTTTGTCTGCTTGTTCTGTGGCGTTCTTCTTCGCCATCTCCGCAAATGTCGGAGCCTTTTTCTCGCCAGACGCGGAGCTCTGGGCTTTGTTGGGTGCCTTTTCCACACTGCCCGGGGGCTTTGTGGCTGGTTCACTCGCAGGCTGCTTTGGGCAGCCTACCTCACGCCCTGTAAGGACGTTCTCGACCACTTCCTCTGCTATCGAGAGGATCCTGTTCTTGATGGCCTCTGCCATCGTCCTGTCTTGTTCGCGCTCCGCGCGCGCCTCGAATTCCTTCATCAGGGGTATTATCAACCTGGTGACAATGCCCCTGCGTGCCTCGAAGGCGCGTTCCTGCGCTTCGAGGCTCTTTAACAACATGGACATGTTGTCCACTGTCGTAGAGTCGGTTGGTGTTGGTGTGATGTGTCTCGTTGTTCTTTGTGTAATCTAAGGTTGCTTAGGGTTAACCCCTTTTTCTGTTGTTGAAAGAAGTAAGTTTTTGGAAGCAGTGCCTAATCATCTCCTCGGAGACCTCCACAGCCCTGCCTCCTCCATTGAGAAGGCGCTCGACCGGGCCAACGAGGTAGGCGTCCGAGTTGACAGCCTGAACTACTTCGGTTCCTGGCCCGATGAAGTTCTTTATCTTGTCGCTCTTCTCTAGAAGAGTCGAGCGACCGTCCTTCTTTGCCAGAAGTGCGAAGCCACTCTTGGTCTTCTGCACCTCTTTTAGAGCTCCCCTGAGCTCTGGCTCCAGTTCCTTGAGTCTGGTTGACAGAAGGAAGCTCTCGCAATCGCGCATCTCGTTATCCGCGCTGACTCTTACCAGGATTCTGTTGTCCTGGCGTGCCACTGGCTGCGTGAGGCGCCCTTTCGGGGGGGCTGCAGCTGCCTTGCGGCGCGTGACAGTCTGCCACTCACCGCCCTGCTTGGCGGCCTCGTGGGACTTCTTGGGGTTGACGGCGCTCTGTTTGGCCGTCGTCTCTGGGGCGGGTCTACTGGCCATCTCAGCAAAGGATGGGGCCGCCTTTTCCGCTGTGCGCGGAGCTCTCTGTGCTTTTTGTTGCGCCTTTTCCGTCGGCGCGCTCGCGGGCTGTTCCTTCCAGCCTCTTCCACGTCCCGCCAGGACGTACTCCACAAGTTCTTCTGCTCTTTCGAGAATCTCGCGTTTGACGGTCTCCGCCGTCGCTTGGTCAGTTTCGCGCTTTGCCTGCGCCTCAAGGATTTCCATGCATGCGAGGATCATCCTGTTGATGATTCCCCTCCGTGCCTCGAAGGCGCATTCCTGCGCCTTGAGGCTTTTAGTCAGCATGGACATGACGTCCAGTGTCGTGGGTGTGTTGGTTAGTTGTTCTCTGAAAATTTTCAAGGGTTGCTTGGGGCTACCTACTTTTCTGGTATTGCCAGCTGTTGGCAGATGCCAAAGTCAAGAGCCTCTATAAAGTCACTTTGCACCCATAATTTTCGTTCATCAAGGCACTATGGCCGAGTGGTTAAGGCGCTTCCCTGCTATAAGTTGTGATATCCCACGACAGCATAGGAAGTCCGTTCGCGGGCGCGTGTTCGAATCACGTTGGTGTCGATATTTTCTTTTTGATCTCACGGTATCCGGCTTCGCTGGCGTAAAACTGATTATCGCAAAAAATTCTCTCTTTCGCCTTCGGAAAAAAAAGAGATAACCCTAAGCAACCCTTGGGATTTCAAGCGAACAGCGAAGACATCAACCAACAGCAAAAGAAACGATACCATGGAGTGCGAGGTGGCACCGGGTAGCGTGGATCAGACGCACCGTCCCGACGACCAGAATGTGACCGGTACGGAGAAAGAGGTCATTGACCTGGAGATGACGTGTGACACAGAGCTACACGTTTCGAAGGACACGGGAACTGAAAAACTCGCGGAGCCAGGCGAGAAGGAGCGCCCGCAAGAGGCCCAAGAAGAAAGGAAGAAGAGAGCCAAGACTACGGAACGAGAAAGTAACATCGCAATGGCACTCAGGTACATCGAGAACGAGAAAAAACAAGCCGAGCTGAAACAACTCTCCCTCCTACAATCCTCGGGGGGGTACCTTTGAGGTCTGGTACCTTTTCTTTTCAGGTTGATGGTCGCCAACGTTTATGACCCCGATGACCGTTGTCATTCTTTTTTCTTTTATTAGACTTTTGTCTTTTGTTTGAAACAATGAGCTGTGAAGCCTTGAGGCCGCGCTTTCCCAACTTTGAGGTTAACCTCGTCGCCGACTCGCCCCCTTTTCCACGACACTTTTCGCGATCGTCAACACCTCATCGCCGCACCACCACTCCAACTCAAGGAGCTCACCTTCACACTCAGTACTGAATTTTGAGAGTTCACACAGTCCACCTTTTTCCTTTGTCTTTGTTTTTCGCGTTTCTGTCCTCGGACAGACTGGTGACTGCGGCAGGTCACGAGAGAGAGGGCTGCTTTGGGTCACATCCACACCGCACAAGGCAGCGGCCACCAGGGCGGTGGAAGGATAGATCATGGGCCCTCGGATGCTCACACAGTCTGGTTGATTCTCTCATCGCTTGAGATGAATTCCCAGACCGCACTGGAATCTGCTGTCCTGTCCTCATGATCTTCATGTTGGCGGGACACATAGCAGACTTTTTCAGAGGATCGAATGGTTGTGGGGAAGTAGGAGGTTGACTCCACTTCTGGGTTTAGGGTCTATCTGGGGTTTTGTTGAGGGAGCAAGGGGGAGGAGTTGGAAAATAGGAAAACCAGAGGTGCTGCAACAGCCATGCATGCAGAAGGACAAAACCACAGTACTCCGCCGGGGCCTACCCCCCGTGCCGATAGCCGGTGGCCTTCTAGACTAGTTTTTATCACGCGGTTGCCACCTACCAAAAACACCAGGCAACCAATCCTGGAACCCGACAGGTACGTCCTCGGGCCACGCTAGATGGAGAGACTCCTGGCTATAACGCCGGACCCTCAAAAGTCATAGGAGATGCTCGACATCTATGCGTTCCTGTCACTGCTGACCGCCCGGGAGATGCTCCCGTCCGGAATATGCCGTCGTATTGCTGTGAAAAACCAGTAGGTAGACGTTAAATAATACAAACAAACAAACAAACAAAGCCGAGCTGAAAGCGAACGCGTACCTCTTGCTGGTCACAATGATCCCGGAGATATGCAACCAGGCCATCTCGATGGCAAAGGGAGACGCGGAAGTTAAATCGCTGGCGAGTCACGTTTCGGCCAAATTCAGGACGAAGCTGATGACAATCCAACAGGGAAACCTCACCTCAGGCCACAGAACGGGCAAGGGAACCGAGGAAAAGGGCCCAGATAGGAAGAGTCCAGGCCGGCCGGAGGAAAAAGGGAAGAAAAGTAACGGTAGCATACAGTCGTATGCCTCGGTTGCCAAGAAAGCCAACGGCGGGTCGACCCAGACGGTGACTTTGAAGAAGAAGCCGGGACCGAAGCCAGCTGCCAAAGAGAACGAGCGAAAGGCTCGGGTTTTCATCCGGGGACCCACCAACGACAAGGAAAAGACGGCCAGCGCCGAATTATCCAAGATCTTCGGAGGCACACCCAAGGAGTTCCGAGTGAAGAAACTGAACTCGGGGTGGGCCTTCTACACAGACAAAAGCAAAGCCACTACCTCCAACCTGGAGAAGGCCAAAGACGCATGCGGAGCGAAGGCATGCGAATTGGATAATAAGTGGACGCATGTGCGCATCACCGGCTTGTCAGACTACTTTGCACTCAACGAGGAGAGCCCTGTGCCCACCAAAAACGTGGAATGGTTCACTGGCCAGATTTCAAAACAAACCAGTGGACAGGTCAAGGCCATTAAGTGGCAGATAGAGACGGAAAAATACAAGGATGGAACACTCCGAGTCGCTATCGACATACCGGAAGGCCAAGCACTCCCCACGAGCATGAGGTTCGAGGGAAGTAGCGGTGAGGCACAGATCAGAAAGTGCAGGAATCCGTCCCTACCTCTGAGCCGCACTTGCTGGGAGGCACACCCCACCACAGGCTGCAACGCAGCCCCCAAATTCAGGCTCTGTAGAAGCACAGCCCACCAAGAGAAAGACCACATCGGGCCGAACAAGGACTGCATTGCGTGCAAGACCCCAGGCCACGCGGCCGGCGATCCAACGTGCAGGAGGGGAGCCAGGGCGGAGAAGACGGCTCCGGAACCAGCGACCCAGCAGCGAGACAGGAGCCATGACGACGGCCAGGCAAACAAGAAAAGAAAAAGAAAGTCCCTGACCGGCCCTGAGCCCGAAAGAGAAATATCCCAGTCCCGACAAAACGAATTTTAGGAAACCTAACAATTTGGAGCGTCAACACTGGAAAAGGGGGGGAGAGCCACGAGGAGGTTCTACGATTAGCCGCCAGGCGGAAAGTTGACATCATCATGGTACAAGAACCCTGGATCAGACAGTGTATGGACAGGACAAAGGACCACCCAGACTACACTCGGCACAGCCCGAGGGAAGGATGGGAGGTCCGCCCCAGAAGCATAGCCTACGTACGAAAGAACATAAAGACAATGGAGATGCACCAATCCCACCCGGACCTGTGCCCTATCCGCATAAAAACGACGAAGGGGACTCTTCAACTGATAGGGGCATACAGCGCACTGGTAGGGTGCATTAGACTAGGGGAGGGGCTAGAAGAACTCATGCGGACAGAAAAAGAAAATGCATGGATAGCACTAGAGGACCTCAACGCGCACTATGGAACTTCGGACGCCTATCCCGCGGAAAATAGAGTGGGGAAGAGCCTGGAAAGATGGGTGGTAGCGAACGACCTCACCGTGCTTAACGACAAAGGGGAACATGCACACAAGACCGGTAGGGTTCTGGATCTCGCCATCGCACCACAGAGCACAGTGTG
Source organism: Ceratocystis variospora (assembly GCA_038407165.1). NCBI lineage: Eukaryota > Fungi > Ascomycota > Sordariomycetes > Microascales > Ceratocystidaceae > Ceratocystis > Ceratocystis variospora. The sequence goes on along the minus strand of JAXHKN010000415.1, from coordinate 18,033 downwards.
CAAGTGGGCAACCCATGTGAAAGTGGTAGCAGGCAGTCTCCCAAAACCTCACTTGGTATTGTTTCTGGTGACTTCTATCATACAAACTATGCATCGGCAACTGTCTCTTTTGGATGATTGAAGAGAAACGAAAGGCAAGCTGGGATTCGAAACTCTCTTTGCCAGACCACTGCGCTCATACTGCTCCAACTATTGCCGTGGTCTTAAAGGTTGGCCTAATGAGTGCGTTACCATCAAGGAATATGTATGATGTTATGCATGCTGGTAGATAGCATGCACTTGACCCTTTTCAACTAATGATGTATACTTGTTAAACATTGGAAATGATCGGTTCTGTATACGTGACCAATAAGCTGACAGCACCCGACTGATAGGCCATGTAACTTTATGTATAAAATTACCAGCCTGTAACCATTCATCACATAGACTTAGAACAGCTTCTAGTGATAAGTACTCCGCCGCTTGCTGATGCTGTCCTCGCGAGTCACTATGTTATCTAACCCCATCCCCTAGAACTTATGGGCTTCGCTTAAAGATGCGTGTCTAGAAGACTAATTACAGCCTGCCTGAAGTGCTATAGAGAATTAGCTACACGTCGCCCATATTTAGGCAAAGCCGGTAGTGGGATTCAAGATAAACGTAAGAGTGACTGGCCAATAGAATAATGGCACTGTCCATCCAGCTACCCACCGCCTATCAAGTTTGTTTACCACTGCTTTAGGCGGTAGCCTCATTAGCTCTCCGGGCTACAGACACATGTGAGGTATTGCGCAATAGAGCTTAGGTCACCCGAAGGCTGGGAGGCATCAAAGAATCGCGTCGCGTCGGGCGTGATCATTGCCGATGAAGCCATGGCGAGGAGGGAGGGATTGCTGTGTATAGTATGGCAGCTTAAAGAATACACAAAGTTACTTGGTCTGCCAAGTTTCTTTGCAGCACATTTTGCTCTACTGGCTGATGTCATGTTTGTTTCTATTCCAGTGTGTAGATAAAGGTTTCACACACAGGTATATAGAAAGTCGAATGTATTCCCAGTGTTCGGGACCTATAGAGTGGAAAGGCTTGTTTGACGAGCCTTGGAAGTAAGTCTGTATCTAGTATGCAATGAAATACTGAAAATAAAGCGGTAGATCAACGCTAGACTGCGCCTAACAAGCGCTCTTGGTGAGATTTCTTATGAAGGGCCGGTATCTCAGCCCAGACGAGAATAGCAGTCTGTCGGCTGACTACATCGGCGGAGCCTTTGATCGAAGACTTGAAACTCCAAGCTCTAACCCTAAGCCTGGAAAAGGTGATCAAACGGAACTATTCTAGGAAAGCACGTTGATAAGACGGAAGGTGCTGGAGAAGATGTTATTGAAAATCACACGAGCACAAAACGAAAGTAAACAAACATATTGCCTAAATAGGAAACTACAACCGACCAATTGGAGAATAGTATCCTTTTGGTAGTTTTGTGGGTAGGACGAGCCAAATTCGCGTTGTAATGATATTGTAACAGACAACAGAAGAGATATACATGTTTGCGCTCAACTCATTTTAGTCATGATGTAGTAAATATTTGTCTAGCATGCGTTGTGTAACAGCAGCTTACAGGCGTGAGACCCACTCGCTACTGAGGATAAGCGTAAGACAAAGATGGCGGGCGTGTAGGGATGGCCATGCAAGGGATGGTAGAACGCCGCTGAAGCTTAAATTGTCGACATCTGGTCGAACAAGGAGGAGCTGTGCGATGTGGATGGAGATGACATCAGAGGTGCACAATTGTGCAATGCTGAGATGTTTGGTGAGAGGGTTTAATGGGCTGGCGAGTGGTAGAAGGCTACTAGAACTCGTGTATCTTGTATTTCCCTTCCTTGCAATACGGGCACGGCGGAGGGTGACTTCGTTTATCAACGTGCATGTGATATCGATACATCGCTTCCTAGGTAGTTACTTTGGCTTATGAAATTAATATTCTTGGAAACTGCCTCTTTGGAGAGCAGGGCCGGCTTTTTGATATAGGCCTGAACACTAGCCTGCAGCAGATCGCCTACTCTACAAATGCCTCTGCAACTACGAAGCAGGCCCGGAGGACGTAACTGAAGGCTTGAATGTTGAAAACAAGACACGGCCGCGTACAAGGCTAATCACCACATCATTCAGACAGCTTTTGTAGGTATCTGGATCCCACATTGAGTTACTGTTGCATAGAAACTACGTGTTAGTCCGGACTTAGACTCTGTTCCACTCGATCAGCGCCGGCTATTGTTGTTTGCCTTTTTGTCTTTTATCCCAGCTACTCTCCAGCTACACCGCCAAGCCCTACTTTCGCCCCACAAGCCAATGGTAGTTGTCACGACTGATATCTTGTAGAGTGCTTGCCATGGAGTAGTTACCCTGGCTCTCTGTGCATGTTTGTGAAAATTCTTTCCACCCCCTCTTCTCCCCCTCTTCTTCCTCTCTTCTTCTTCTCTTCTTCCTCTCTTCCCTCCCCGTCTTTCTCCCACCCTTCCCCCTCTCTCTTCCCTTTTCTTACCCATAATTAACATGTCTTGTTAGCCTTCGAACTTTGATGGCCTGAGCGTGAACGTAGAGTGGCGATCCCCATCGTCCTCTGCGTCCTCGTCTCCCAGGTCCTCTCTTGTCGGTGGCTCACCTGCCGAGGGTCGTGTACGCAACCCTGTCCAGGGCTCTGTTGCCGACTCAATCCGGACTTCTGGTACAGTCCTGGATCGTCGTTCAGCGTCCCCAGCTGGCTCGCCGTCCGGCAAGCCCTCTTTCCCTCTTGCTCCTGTCGGTGGCTCACCTGCCGACGGTGGTGTACGTAGCCCTGTCCAGGGCTCTATTGCCGACTCAATCCAGACTGCTCGTGCAGTCCTGGATCGTCGCTCAGCGTCCCCAGTTGGCTCGCTGCCCGGCAAACCCTCTTTCCCTCTTGCTCCTGTGTCCCTCGCGGATCCTGGAACCTCGTCGGGTCCAATCTGATATGGGCCCCAATGCAGCCCCTTTTGTTGCCGGCCTCGCGTATCGTGTTTCCTCCTTTCCTAGGGTTCAACCAGGATTGAGGTCGGCCATGCGCCTGTCACACACTGCGCTTGACAAGTGCCCTTCAAAGCTCGTGCGTTGGGCCTTTGATGTGAAGGACAACGGCCCTCTGCCTGCTGAGAAACCAAAAGAACAGCCTGAGGACTTGGGCTATGATCTGGATGCATTGGCGGATGCCGCCAGAAAGCCCATGGTCGCTGAGTCATTGGGCCTTGCTGATGCCCTCGGCAAGATCTTGGCTGGGCTTATGGTCCCAGATGAGGAGGACGACCAGTCTTCCGATACAACTTGGAAGAGCCATATGCTTCTTTCTGGAGGCCTGTTAGATACTACAAGCGAGCCCCCACCCGCCAGAGGTCTGGTTCTGCCTCTCCCCTGCACTCTTCAGAGCGTCCCGACCCAGTACGTTGTGTCTTTTCAGACACGGGTCCTAGGGATCGTGACTTCTTTCTTGTTGCCCCTGCATCGTCTGATACTGAAGAGGGTTGGGCTTTCTTTAGTGCAAGCCCGATCGTATGCCCTCAAAGCACGATGCCGGGCCACAGGGGTAACCCGGGCTCGGGCTCTTCATCTTAGCCTTCCTTAGCCCCTTTGGCTCTTCCTTCGTTTTCTCCTCTTGTTCTATCGCCCTCAGAGCTCACCTCGCCTTTTGGGGAGCTAAGCCGAGAGCAGTTTCATGATTTCTCCTCTTTGCCAGGCCTAGCTATGATCCAGGCTTATGATTCTCCTAGCTCCCAGGCTAGTGAGAACACATCTTCCTCGGTTCCCTCGAGCCTTGACGTCCCGTCATCTCCCTTTGTATGGACTCCGCCAGGATCCACTTACTCCCACTCTTGTCCTTCTGGCGGTGTGCCTTCCCTTGTGGCTTCTTCCCCCATGGCTTCTTCCCCCCCGGTGCCATTGTCGCCGGAGCGTCCTTTTTCTGCTGGTCGTGTGCCAGAAATGGAATTATCTCCTCCATCTTTGCCCAGCCTTCCGACTGGGGTGGATGCTGCATCTCCGGCTGCCCTGAGCCCTGCAGCCCCATCCTCACCATTTGTATCGACTCCTCCGGGAGCTGTATACTCTCGATTCCCCTGCCCCGTGGCTGAGGCTACTCCCCTCCCTATTTCTTCCCCCACCGGCAAGTAACCGGTGGATGCTTCTGCATCTGTGGCTGTCGTGAACCCGGAGTCGACGAGTCTTCTTTCCTCTTCGTCTTGGCCTTCGCCGAGAGAGCTTTGGGAGGAGCTATATGCTCGTTCTCCTAGCCTTATTTCTCGCGCTGGCCACAAGGCGTCGGCCCCTCTCGGCACCACTGCGGTGTCTATGGAATGGAAATCTCTTCCAATCCATCCTCGGGGCTTTTCCCGTGGTGATACTTGTTGTGGCTCAGGCCGCCCCCGGGCTTGGCACTTGGCCAAGACATATGAGGTGTTTGTTGCACCCGCTGTCTTGCCTGGTTTCTTCCCAGAATCCCCTGATTCTGGCTTTTCTACTTCTGGTTCTTCTTCTGGTTCTTCTTCTGGTTCTCCCTCTCGGCTCTCTCCATCGGAGCCCAAGCCGATAGGACTTTTCATGGGGCTTCTTTGCGTTTTCTGGCTGAGCGCCAATCTGACTTTTGTCAGAATGGTTGGTCCTCTGGCAAAGCTAGTTTTTGCCTTCTTTGGTCCTGTCCTGATGCTCTTTGGAGCTTTGGTTTTCCCTGGTTTGTCGTGGGCTGTCTCGACCTCTAGTTTAGCTCTTGGCGGCATGGATTCCATGCTCCAAGTTTTAGTCTTATGGTGCCGTGGATTTATTTCTTGGCTCCGCAGCCTTCTGCCAGGAGTCCCTTGGCCAGTAGAGCGGTCCTGGAGAGGAGTAGCCGAAGTGGCCGCAACTCTGGTCGGTGGTGTGCTGGTGGCTTTCTGTCTTGTATGTGCAGAAGCATTTACTTGTGGTTGCCTGCTTGTACGCGTCGGCTGGAGGGCTATTAAACCTTCTATCGTCGATACTATTGGCTCTAATTGGTTTTTTGTGGTTTCTGTCTTCTGTTGCTTGCAGTCCCGTTTTCGGGAGGAGATGGCCGTTGCGACCTCGACGTTCAATGGAATGATACGTCGTACGGCGCTGGCGTGTTTGACTCTGATTTGCTTAGTAGCAGAAATTGCTGTGGATTATTTTCAGAGGAACATAGTCTTCCTAGTCTTGCTACTCTGGGAAAGCTTAGTATCCGTGGTTTTTTCTTTGGTCTCCCCTTTGGTTCCCCTTCTGGCACGCTTTTACGTGGCTCCGCCGGAGCCCGTAAATACCAAGCCTTTGGCTGTTTCTTCTCTTCCTTTGGGACCGGAGCTGGCTCCTCGCCGCTTGACAAACTTCCAGGCAGCCGGGATTCACCGGATCCCCCCGGGCTGGGAAACTCATTTCTCTGGCCTACCTCGTCGACTGTGAGCTCCCCCCCTTTCTTTCGCCTTGTTAGTGATGGTTTTGCTCGGTGCCCTTTTGTCTGCCATTCGGCATATCCCAGCCGGTGTGATGGCCTGTTTGAGCTCCCTTGATTTTGTCTTTACCTTCAGTTAACAGCTCAAGACTCGGACTCATATCATAGTCCGACTCCTTTACCCTGAGGGTAGATTCCTATGTATTTTTGGGTTTCTACCATCACTCTTCCTTCTAGTGGTTGGTGTCTTAAAACCTCACCTCTCACCATCATTAAGACACTGCCTGGTATCATCCTGAAAGGGTTGAGATCTGGCCTTGAGCTCCCTTGACAGGATGGTACATCCCAGGCGACCCCCTTGCCTGCGAAGCTGTCCCTTAGGAGGATTTGGCCGTTCGCTTTACTCTCCTGTTGTCCGTTTTTGAGATACTTTCCTCTGGCCGTTAGGATTTCACCTAACGCCGGATTCTCTTTTTGGCGTGGGGAATTTCTTCGGAAGCTTTCCGATCCCTACATTGGACCTCCGTTTCTTTTGTTTTGGTTTGTTAGGTGAGTTTGTTTGTTGTCTGTGCTTTTTTCGATATCTAGTGCCTCGGACTGGGTAGCTCACAAGGCGTTGCAGGGCATGCTTCGCCGCTTGTCTTTTTATGTATGTTTTGTGGTCTTTTGCTCTTTTTTGATGCTAGATATCTCAAATCTAGTAGCTCACAAGGCGTTGCAAGGCATGCTTCGTCGCTTGTCGTTTTATGTTTGTTTTGTGCTTTTCGTGCTTTTTTGATACTAGGCGTCTCGGATCTAGTAGCTCACAAGATGCTGCAGAACCTGCAGTTGTCGCTTTGTATATAGGCTTTGGTTTTTGGATATTGGCGTCTCCATTTCGGTTGTAGTCTTCTGCTTTGTTTTGGTCAACTCAAAAGCTTGATCAGCTTGTCGCGCTTTCCAGGCGTCGCTGCTTCCTGATCTCCTCTTCGTGCTCTGTCAAAAACTGGGTTTGTCCTTGGAAGCAATCTGTAGTTAGCTACTCCGCCAGTATTTACACCTGTTTTTGATGGAGCACCCGCTTTCCCAGTGCTTCAAGCATGGCTTTCAGGCTGTCATCTTATGTCTCAAGCTTGAGATTATGCTTTCTGGCGACTTGGATATCATTTTATATCTTGTGTTTGGTGGTGTAAATGACAAACATGGTTATTGTCGGAACAATCTACTGAATTCAGTTATGTCACTTATTAAGTCACTCGTGATCCTGTACAACCGCACGTGGAACCGTGCTGGTATACAGATTGATCGAATTGGTGAAGCTTGTTTCTTTCCATTCATCTTTGTAAAGTGTCAAGTTCCATCATGCACAACAAAGCCAGAGTATTCATGCCCGAGTTTACCCAGGGTTAATCCGATTGAGGGGAGATTCCCCACAATACTTATCCTCCATGTAGTTCGTCGTCCAACAGTTATAGCTTCAATTCCAGCAAGCGATTTGCATCATATTTCTGGCCCTGTACAAGCTATTGTGCTATACTAACGTTTGAAAGCGATTCTTAACAGCTCCAAACAAGTCATATCATGATTTTGTTGGGACACTCACTGTCTTAATGTTGATACTACATAGTAGTGATGATTCTTTATACTGCTACAGAGATCTCATCATGTATTGAACCTTCTAATTCGACATCGTAGGATATACGCTATATGGGCCTTGGAAAAAATAGCTAGTCTTCACTAATTTTATCATCGTATTTCTAATATCGAGGAATGAGAAAAGGGTGTGCCATGCTCACCCTTGCAGCACATAGCTGTATCATTATTTTGTTTCCTATTGTCTGGTTTTCTCTTCAAATTCCCCTTTTGTCGTACATCTCTACTATGGAGCCCTTTAGCTGACCTATGCGCATCTTGAATGGATACACAAAATGATCTTAGCGAGCCCTATGCATAAATGTCGAAGCCAATGTCTTAGCACGTATGGGTATCTTGGGGTAGTGTCACTGAAGCACTCCTAATAGAAATGAGCTTCGAGTCGCTTTGAAGTGGAGCTTGTTATCACAAAGGCCGTCCCAGACACATGGTCTAAATCTACCTACATTGCCATGTTACACTAAGTCTTGCTATATGTCATTCGTAGGGGATACAATTCATCTTTGCACAAGTCATCGCGCTAGCAGAATAGTTGATATGATCCAAGATATAGTAGAACTCGACCGATAGCCGCATAGTTAAGCCCTGATGATACTTCGTCCTCGCGCTGTGCGCTTTTATAAAAGTATTATACAGTTAGCTTCGGTTTATTCTCAGGTAGGAGAGAAGGCCGATCATAGTTTTGAGCAAAAAAAGACAAGCCTAGTAGATTCTAATGCCTCATACCTTGGGGGTGCCTGTTAGACCTATGGTTCTCAAAACCCATAGTATATTACACGAACTGGAACTAACGTACGCTTTGATATCTCGGGGCCGGGTTATAAGGTGAGATTTTGGTTCTTTATGTCACAACAAAGGCGGCTGTCGAAAGCTTATCTCAGCAGCATGCAAAGGTCGTATATATAGCATTGCGATTTAGAACGAACAATACGCGTACCTCAAGTGGGTGCACATTGCAGGTGATTTGGTTTGATTTGCATATATTTAATTTTGACTAGAATCACTAAGATCAAGCGCCGCCGGTAAAAAATAAAGAATAATAAAAAATAAAGTAAAAGCCTCGTGGGTTGGTTATTGTTATTGATATTGTATTTGTTTTACGTCTACCTACTGGGTTTTGACATCAATACGACGGCATGTTGCGGGCGGGAGCACGTCCCGAGCGGTCAGCAGTTACAGGAACGCATAGATGCCGAGCATCTCCTATGACTTTTGAGGGTCTGGCAATATAGCCAGGAGGCTCTCCATCTAATTTGATTTGATTTGATTTGAATATATTTTACGTCTACTGGAATCACTAAGATCAAACGACGCCCATGAACATGACGCCACACGAAAGTCTGTATTTAGCATGTGATAGGAGACGATTTTCCGGCTCAGCCTCAGCGGCCTTCATAGCTCAGTTGGCAGAGCGCGACACTAGTAATGTCGAGGTCAGCGGTTCAAATCCGCTTGAAGGCATCATTTTTTGCGTTAAATCATCCCCTACAATGTAGATAGATAGATACGTTGAATGTTGTTTTGTTTTTGTTTTCTTTTGCCGCGTTCCTCTATGTTTAGGCAGGTTGGCGGTGATTGCAGCAGGTCACCAGCAAGGAGGCTGTCTTTGGTCACATCCACACCGCACAGGCCAGCGGCCACCAGGGTGGTACAAGGATAAACCATGAGGCCTTGGATGTTCACACAGTCTGGTTGATTTTCTCATGGCTTGAAATGTATTCCCACGCTGCACTGGAATCTGTTGTCTTGTCTTGATGGCTTTGTGACAGCAGGATGGGCTTTACAGAGGAACGAATGTTGTAGAAAGTAGGGGCTCAACTCTTCTTCTTGCTTAGGGATTGTCTGGAGGAAAGGGGGGGGGGGTGTAATAAAAATAGGAAAACTAGAGGTGCTGCAACGGCCCTGCATGCAGAAGAACAGTCCATCGTACTCTGCCGCAGCAAACCCCTTGTGCTGATGCCCGGTGATCTTTCAGGCCATTTCTTTAACGCGGTTCCCATCTACCTAAAACACCAGGCAATCGACCTTGATACCCAACAGGTAAGTTCACAGGCCGCGTTAGATAGTCTCCTAGCTATACTTCCAAGCCATAAAAAGTCGTAAAATATGAGTTACCGTCACTGCTGACCGCCTGTGGGGTCGTCCCGTCCGGAATATGCCGTCGTCCTGCTAGAATAACAGAATAGGTTGGCGTTCATTACTGCATACATACATGAATGTTGTGATCACCACTGGTTCCATCTAAGCGAATCAGACTTTACTTTCCGTATCATAGAAAGGTAGCGTCAAAAAGAAAGAAGAAAAAACGTGCACGCTCCATTTCGACCTTGAACTTGAATATCTACTATCAGTTTATCTATCATCCCCATAGGCATGGAAAAATGACTACTTGGTAAGCATGTTTCCTCATGTTTCCTCACATATAGCCATACTTCCGTTCAACAGAGCCATAGGTAGGTAGACCTTAAAGATATTCAAGTTCAAGTTTAACATATCCACAGGGCATATATTTGAAGAGTGGACTGCCAGTAGGTTGCTATTGATAGTCTTAATAAAATTGGTCTAATTCCTAGCTTGTTTTGTCGCTTCCCCCGAGTAGCTAAAAGTATTGACTCAGCTTGACCAAGTGTGGTCTATGGATTGTACGTCCAAGACCAAGAAATTCAAGATACTATGTACTGGCACTATAATAATGAGTACCAAGCAAACTGTACCACTATTCTATGGCTTCGTCAACAACGAGAAGAGATACTCAGCTGGCGTATAATTTGTATTCCAGAAGTACACCCAAAAGAAATATAGCAGCCAAGTGTAGTGATTACAAACAATGAGAATGCTCTGAAACTAGCACTTCGCAGCCATATGCCATCTATTATCCGACAGCTCTGCATTTTCTATCTCGATTCGAATAGCGCCCTCCATATAAAGGCCAAGCGGAGAAGTCTACTACAGCAACCTAACAATATCTTCACTGTTACTACTGACTCAGAAGATCAAATAGAGATGCCAAATCGTCAGATACTGGGTATGCCTCCATGTCTTGCCAGAGAAATACCAAAATGAAATGTAATGTTACTGTATTTCTTTTTACGTCTACCTACTGTTATTTGGCATAGAAAAAAAACGACTACCCGCTTTGATTTGATCTGATTTAAATGTATTTATCGTCTACTGGAATCACTAGATGATGGTGTTCAATTTATACTCTTGGGACTATCTAGGGACCCACTGTGGGAGTCCGGAGCTCCGGAGATGTCCGAGTTTTTTAGCACCTATTTTCTTGTAACACCTGCCGCTCGTGTCGACAGCCCCGGATAGCAGCGGTGCCGCTTCCTTAGGAGCCTGTGTGAGACACTCCCCTGCTCCTGGGTATCCCTGCCCAGTTCCGAAAGATAAAAACAAAGGGAAAAAAAGAAGACAGAAAGAAGGAAAGGGAAAAGACCCTCAGATGGTTGTCTGTGCAGGTGTAAGTCAGGATTATCAATGCTTATTGTTCAGTATTTTATTGTACAATTCCGATGAGTTATTTCATTCTCCCTTTCTGTATCGTTCTCAAGCCATCCCCATGTAGCGTCTGTCTACATATGGCAGCGTATGGACTCATGCTTGGGTTGTGTCGTAGGGGCTGTGTAGACAATTCTGAAATTCTTGTTCCCGGACAAGTATTGCAAGAGTTTTGTCAGAGCTTTGTTGTCGGATTGTTTTGGTGCCTTGAAAGCTGCAACGAGCCTCCCGAGGGCGTAAGCTATGTCGGGGCGTGTCATAGTGCTTGCGTACATCATTCGCCCCACCAATCTCCGGTATCTGTCTGCAAGCCGTTTTCCCAGCTCCTGGTCGTCCGGATCATTTCCTTTGTCTTGCCATGGGGAAGATGCTGCTAACTCTGCTGGAGTTGATGATGGTTCGCAATCTTGCATGCCCGCCTCCTCGAGGATGCTCTCAATCAATGTAATCTGATCCAACGACATGCCATTTGGATTGAAGGCGAGATTGACTCCGAGGAGCCACTTTGGGACTTCGCTGAGGTTGGTGTGGAACCTGTCGCATAGGTCGCGTTCGAAGTCTTTGATCGTTCTCTCGTCCGGTCCATCGTATAGGAGGTCATCAACGTGAGTGCATACCGTAATGTCTCGCATGTCGTCACGGTATGTGGCTGGATCGCATGGTATCTGGTGGAAACCCATTCCCTTCAGGTTGGACTTTAGGACCTGCTGCCACTCATGTCCGCTCTGTTTTAGTCCATAGAGCGTCCGTTTGAGCTTAATGACCAGGCCTGGGGTAAATCCGACTTTCTTTCCGGCCTCGAGGAATTGCTCGAAGTAGCTGTGCAGTTCCAATGGTGGTCTGAGATAGACGTCTTCCTGTATGATGCCATGGAGATAAGCAGCCGTTATGTCTGCTTGTCTCACCACTCTGCCGGTGACGACAGCGCATGCCATCAGGATCCTCCAACTGTCAGTGTGGGCTGTGGATGCGAACGTCTTGTTGTAGTCTACGCCCTCTTTTTGTTTGTCCCCTCTTGCCACCAGTCTTGCTTTGTACTTGCCATCTAGCTTGACCTTGAACACCCATTTCATTGGGATCAGAGCTCGGCCCTCAGGAGCTTTGACAAATTCGAAGACGTTGTATGCCAGCATATTTTCGATCTCCTTGTGTATCGCTTCCCTCCACTTTTCACTAGCTGCCATTGCTTGCTTAGGTGTGGCTGGCTCAGTGAAGGTTGACAGAACTTTCAGGTTGTCATCCATGTTCTTTTGGAGGTGGTTATTGATATTGGGTTCACCTGTCGATTGTACTGATGCGTTGGGCTTCTTGTCTTGCGTCGTCGGCCGCAGTGTTCCTTGGGGTCGTGAAACCATCGTCACTCCGTCAGGCTTAACAACATTCTCTAGGATGCGCACGTTCTGCGTCCTCACAACCTTGTCCAGTGACGGTATGAACACTATGTACATGTGCGTTCCTTCGTAGCCTATCAGCGTGCCTCCAACACCTCTCGGAGTGATCTTGGGTATCTTCATTTTGGCCACATCCTGATCTGACAATGTGACCACTGCCTTTGAACCGATGACCCGGAAGTGTGCGATACTTGGTGCCCCAGGCTCGGATCGTCCTGCCAATCTTGCTATCTCTCTTTCCCATTCCCACTGGGGCGATCTTTTGGCCTTGCTCCCCGCAGGGACAGCGTTTTTGATTTGGCTTACCACAGATGGCAGAGCTACGTCCCAGAAGTTTTCCGGTAGTCCATCGGCCACGGCGCAACGTAGTTTGCGGGTAGCCTCCTGCACCGCTCTCTCAGCTATTCCGTTCTGGGCCGGCAAGTGTGTGGGTGATGTGTGGACTGTGATTCCTTCCGACGCTGCCCACTTCTTCATCTTGGATATGTTGACGTCTGTCCCATTATCCATCATCAGCTTTATGGGTCTGCGGCCGGTCTGGAGTGTCCAGGCTTTGGTTTCTGTGATCACCAGGTCTCCCGCTTGCTTTGTCAGTCCTGGTATGGGTATGGCTGACCTGTATCTCGTGTACTGGTCCGTGATAACTACGAAATATTTTGCGTCGTTTCTCGATGACCATCCCACACTGGCAACGTCCACATGTATGCAATCCATTGCTGCATGGGCTGGTGACCTCTTGTCCTGTGGTTTATAGTGGACTGCTTTGGCTTTGATGCATGTTTCTCATGGCCACGTTTCATCAAATTGTGGCTTATCCACAGCTGCTCCTCTGACAGCGGAGCATGTTGCTCGTAGAGACTCATCGTTGATGTGTCCAGCTCGCATGTGTGCTAGCCTCGTGCGTTCCAGTGCTGGATTTCTGGAGTGTGGCGTTTGTACAGGAAACATGATAAGGTCATTGCTATCTTCGTTCTGTGGCTCATTCCAGGAGTTGGAGATGTTGACTGGATGGAACCTAAATTTTTGGGAAATCATGGCTTTTATCTGGCTGTCGTGGATCATCTTTGTGCCATTCAAGCTGCCCCCGATGCTGTACCAGTGTTGTAGAGACAGTAGGCTGGTGGGTGATTCGGGTAGGAATAGAACATTACGAAGGATCATTGTCACATTGGTGTTCGGTACGTATAGGGCAACGTTTCCTCTTTTCTTTGCTATCAATCTTCTATTGCCCGTTTTCACTCCTATCTCCACATCCGTCACTGAACCTGGGATAAACTCACACAGATCTTTCACTGCGTGTGTATTTGCCCCGCTGTCTACCAACCAAGAATTCATTGATCTGTCGTTTGGTTTGGTCAGTTTGCAGTTGCTTGGTTCACTGGTGTTCGTGTTTACGGAGATAGTGTATGTGTGTAGGGTTTCGGGTTCTTGAATGTTGCTAGGCGTACCTTCGTCTTGCTCTAGTTCCGTGACTGAAACAGCAGTTCCATTCCTGCTTTGTCGATTGCCATTTGACGAGCCGTTCTTCATCTGGGATCTTCTCTCGTTCATTCTCCTCTTCACCTTGGCCTCATCATGCTTCTCAGGACACTTGCTTGAATGGTGTCCCACAGCGTCACAGTTCCAGCACCCCGTGCGTTTGCCTGTGTTAGATCCAGATGTTCTAGGTGCTGCTCGGGGGATGGGTGGACGGCTGTATTCTGTCATGCTTGTCGCCGATTGAAGCCAGGTGAAGATGGCGGGAAAATTGCCGAGGATTTGAGTTTGGAACTTTAAGGCTGGAAAGTGCTTGCCTACTGGCGCCATCATGAAATTTGTCTTGGACCAGTCTTGGAGATTCAGGCCCATCACAGCCGCTTTGGCAAGCAGTAGTTGGTATCTCTCGAGAAATTCGAGCAGCGTCTCACCGGGTTTGAATTCCAGGTTGCACAGCTCCTCCTCCGCCTTGGCTCGAGGATCACCCCAGCTCCCAATGGTCAACGTTTGGAGCTGATTGATCATTGTTATTAGGGTAGATCTTTTATTTATTGTTTGCCTTAAAACCGATATCTTTCTAAACTCTCTTTTACCCTGGCGGGGTCAGCACCGGAGAGGATATATATAGCGTTTGATGGTCACGTGACAGTGGGTTAGTGTACAGATGCCTAGGGCTCATGTGTCAAGTGCCGGGAGTGACCTCCATGTTCTCCTCAATCTCTTATCACCGCCACGCGACAATCATGGACGTAAAAGATTTGCATGTCGTCACATGCTGCTGAAGGCGCAGCGAGATGGTGTCTCGCACTACTCGCATGATGCGAGTCTTCGTGGCATGTGGGAGATTGTCCACATCGTCCGGCGTCAGTTCAAGCTCTTCCAGGGATGAGGTCATGGCGTTGTGCCACGTGTGCCATGTTGGTTCCGATGAGAGAACCAGTTCTGATCTCATCGAGAAGGACCAATTCCTTTGCGTCAGCTGTGCAACGTTCATTTGCTTGGGGTCGTGAGTGGTTTCAACTCCGCTCTTCGCTGTCATAGCGTTGACGAGTTCCATCATTTCCTTGAAGCTGAGTGTGAATGTTGCATTCTTTGATGGTTCATCACAGGACTCTATTATATTCTGCTTGGTGGCAGATGGTGCCTGCGTGGAGGCGGGGAAATTCTGCTCGGGGGCAGAGGGTGCCTGCGTGGAGGCGGGGGAATTCTGCTCGTGGGCAGATAGGGGGTCCCGTTCTGGGACTGTGTTGTCCCTATCGGGATTGATTCTTGTGGATCGGTGCGTTGTCGACATGATTAATATGGATATTTTTTATGTTGTCGCGTAGCGCGGGCTCATAACCTATTGTTCTGAAGGCTATTGCCTAAGAGGTGCCTGTCCCGCAATATTTGGATCTTATTATGCGGAATGGTCTTGATCTCTCCGTCAGAGTTTTTCAGCGCTGGTGTAGTCGTCCTTCGTGGGTTTACCACCCACTTGGCTGCCTGGTAGATTTGTTGGGGGGTGCTCAGCTTGCCGATGAGGTCTCTATAGAAGTTCCTTCCGGCCAATTAAATTGCCGTTCGGAATTGGCGCCTTGTACCTGCATAAAAGTGTTCGGTAGTGGCCTTTTCTTGTTCCAAGTTCCTCGCGCCTTGTCTCTCCAGGAATCGTAGTGACTCGAGATTGGCCCTTGCCTGGCAGACCTGTTTTTTCTTGTCACTGCAGTCACTATTCCACCATTTATATCCCGAGTGGGACACTTTTCTCGACGGCATAGCCTGCTCGAAGGCGGACTGGATGGCTGCAGTTATACTCTTAGCTATTTTGTCCAACTCTTGTGGGGTGTAGCGAGGGGTTCCCGTCTCCATACTTCCGAGTAGGGGCGTTGATGTTTCCTTGCAAAGCTCCAGGAGCTTTTTGCGGTCTGTGTCTGCCAGGTTTCTTGTCTCTTCCTTTGGTCTGACAATAGGTCTGGACTGTATGTCAAGCATCATCGGTCTGTGATCGCTTCCGACCTCCAGGTCGCCTCCGCACTGGTAGTTCGTCACTCTGTCTCAGCAGTCCGCGGATACCAGGGCCAGATCGATTACATAGCCTGCGTCGTGTGTCGGCTGTTGCCTGTCGTTCTTCAGCATGAACCTACTAGACTCTATCCATTCCAGTACCTCTTCTGCTACTGGGTCTGGAGTGTCTATTCCTGGGTCCCATACCGGGTGGTGAAGGTTGAAGTCCCCCAGTATCACCGTGTTTCTCAGCCTGCGCGGCAGGTTTCTCAACAGGTGTGCCACTTCGTTCTTCCTTACACTAGTCCCTCCGGCATTGTACACACTGACCACTTGCAAAGTCGACCCTTCAATCTCAGCCGCCACCGTGCTCACGTCGGGATGTGTCTCTATCATGGCTGTCTGGTACACCTTGTACTTCGAGTGTCTGTATACGAAGACCAAGGATCTTCTTCGGGTTTGCATATTGTCGTTTCCATAAGTCATGTGTAGGGCCTCCATCAGGGTGTACTGAGGATGCACTGTCGTCCTGCCGCTGTCCGTGCCCGAGGGCTCTTGTACCAGGACTATGTCCGCTCGTTTTCGTGCGGCCGTCTCGAGGAGCGCCTTCTGCGCTTCAAGGACTTTGTGGACATTTGCTGAGAGAATGCGTATCTTCTCTTGCCTGTTTTGGGTGCTGTTGGGTCTTGGACGCATCAGTTCTTTGACTTACCATTGCATTCTTCCGCCGAGTGCCTGCCCGCGCAGATCGGGCACTTCAGAGTGCACTTGCACTCTTTGTCCTTGTGCTCGGCACACTTTATCACTTCTGTGTGGGCGTCCGTCAGGTGTTTTGTCTCTTCGCAGCGTGCGCACATGGCCACGACGCTGCATGTTTCCGTCCTGTGTTGTCTCCAACACTGCGAGCACCTAGGCGGAGGGGGGGGTTGTATTCTACTCTCTTGACTACCCGTTCTCCCCCCCCCAGGAGCTCGATTGTCCTCGGAGTTCTATCGGGGTTGAGGATTGCTACCCGGATGCTCTGAACATGGGCTTCGCTCTCGTATTCCCTGAAGTCTAGTATCTTCAGCTCTCCACCGAAGGCATCCTGGATGTCCTTCCTGACGTCTTCCATGGTCGTCCGTCTGACCTCGCTGCCGTTTTCGGTCACGTCGTGTACGTTGCGCAGGATGTTCCTCACAATGAACTTCTCCCACGCCGTCTCCTTTTCGATGGCGGAGGTGTCCAGAAAGTTTCTCGGGATTTCCAGAGTGCTTTCCTTTATCGCACCTGGCACCTGGCGTCCGCGTCATGGTCAGGGTCAAGCCCGTTTGTGTCATCTTAGCGAGCGTCACGATTTCCTTTCCCTGGAAGAGGGACGCGTTGACCTTGTTCTTAAGGACTCCCGCGTTTATCTCTTTCCACTTTGACCCTGGGAAGAGCCTCACCAGGAGTCTGTTCTCCGTCGGTTGTTTTCGGGCGTGCCTTGTTTTCTTCGGCAGGGTCGGGCGCATGTCGACAGTCTTCTGGGTGTTTCCGGTGCCGGTGGCCTTTTGGGCCTAGGTCTTCTTAACCGATGTCTTAGCCGGCTTCTCGGGAAGCGTCTTCTTGGTCGTGATTGCCGGCGGCGTTGCCTTGGTCGCCGTCTCCGGTGTCTTAGGGGCTTTGGTGGCTTGTCCTACCACTCTTTCCCCGGTGCGAGTGGCCTCTAGAAGTCCGTTTCCCCCCAGGGCCATGTTTGTCTCAGCCTCTATGAAAAGGTTGAGCCTTTCTAACACGCGATCGGTGTCTTGCCTTTCCATTTCGTGGGCTGGTTCCTCGGCCATCTCTTTGGCAGCCTTGTCCATCGCCAGGGCCACCTTCCTGATGGCCCTGAGTTTTCTTTCCAGCTCCAGCCTGTTTCTGGAAAAGATATTCTCCAGGGTGCGAGTGAAGCTGCCTTCTGTCTCGTGCCTACTATCCTGCAGCCGTTTCTTTGCTGGCCTCGTATTGGCCTTCTTTGGGGGGTTTCCTTGGTTCGTGTATTTCCTGGGGGGATGGCCCCTCCGCTTCGCGGTGCGAGACCGTCTGGTCTGTCATGTCGATGTCCGTCATGGCCGAAGGCGATGGGTTCCGTCAACAAGGATGTCGTTGTCGTTGTTTTGTTGTTGTGATTCTGACGCGTGGCGGCAGCAAAGGACATGACTGGCACAGAGGGTGTCGCTGTCGCATCACGTGATCCATAGACCCTAGAGGTACACACCCTAACCCAGTGCCACGTGACATACAAGGACTATATATTATGTGATAGCACTGACCGCTTCTTAGCGGAAAGTGAGAACAAAAGAATACATCGGAATTGTACAATAAAATACTGAACAATAGATTCTTCGCTAACCTCTTAGCACAGAAGTTGGACCCTAAATGGAGGGCACATCAAGTATATACTTGATGGGGGACGAGCTAGCACGGAGGGGAGGGGGGCGTTCAGTTTTGTTTGCTTTGTTTGTTTCCTTGGGATTTCCTTTGTCTCTACTTTGTCTTTTTTTTTTTTTTTTTTTTTTTTTTTTTTTTGACGACTACATGAGGAAGGCGAGTCACAAGCTTGCTTGGGAGCATACGTGCTCCTCTCGCCCGGAATCGGTGGTCAACCTTGCGGAG
>JAXHKN010000414.1:0-23790 GCA_038407165.1 Ceratocystis variospora | reverse complement strand
AGAGGATGAGGGGACGCTAGGATGAAGAGGGAGGGAGGAGGAACAAAATGTAGGAAGGAAATGGTGAGGGGTAGTTGTAGAGAAGGGAAGAGGGAAAAGGTTCGGTGGATGCGAGTGTACGGTTAGGCGAGGGGTCGTGGAGGGAGAGCGTTGGGAGGGGCGGTATCTTACTCGGTACGAGCAACCATTTTACTGTGTAGCTGACCGCCAAAGGTATGGCCAAGATTGGAAAACTAAATGTGAAAGAGGGGTACCCGAAGAACGGGAAGACGGAGAGAAGGTGGCTAAGAAAGACGGCGCGGGGAAAGCCTTTTTATGTGTGGGCAGGTGAGGGTACGAAAGGGCAATAGCTAAATGTTGGATAGCGGTGCAAATAACATTAGCAAAGCCGCACGATAACCAGATAGGTGTAAGTTGATATCTGATATGTGCTGGGCGGTGAGCAGCGGCAAAATTACAGGTGACGATATGCGGTCAAGATAGCAGCAAGCGAGAAGGAGAGGAAGGAAAGAAGGGGGGAGAGAGGAGGAGTGGGACGCTAAGAAGAAGCGATGAAATAGAGCCAAGGCAGACCTGAACGTCCAAGCAAAGTTTGAGTAGAGTAAATGATAAGACGCGAGGGATTGAAAGACCAAGAAAGGAGGGGTGAGACAAGGCAGGAAGAAGAAAAAAAGAAGCGAAAGGGAAAAAGGAAGAGGATGAGAACACAAAGAGGGCTATCAATATAAGGGCAGGCAAGAGGGAGGCTCTGCCTGTTTTGCTGGCGGGGTTCGGATAGCAACAGAATAGAGGCACACTGTGAAGCAATTCTACGAGGAGAGAGGGGGGGGGGGGGAGGCCAAGGCTCACGCTAAATACATGGGACCAAGAAGAAAGATGCACAGAAAAAAAGGAGGATAGGAAATGATACAGGACGAGCCGAACGAACTCAGTTGATCTCGGTGAAATTCCTACGGGGCGAGGAGGAAGAGAAGGAGGAGGAAGATATAACCCAACGAACGTAAATACGGCACATAACACATAATACATAACACATTACAAAAAGATACACAAAGCATACAGTCCGACGCCGAGCCCGGCCTAGCCTAGCCCAGCACACGAAAAAGGCAGGGCCCTATATTTTCTTTATCTTGAGGTCACGGACTAAATCCACTTAATATCGTTATCGGGTGATTACCGTCCGCCCTTTGTTTCGTGGCTCTTTTTGGGCTGCTTGCTTGGGGCCCTGTCCGGCACATGTCCTGCAAGTCTTCCTGCACTGCAACGCTTGTTCAACAGACTATGTTACAAATGTGTGCTTGTCTCTTTTCTTGTTTTTTGGTTTGGAGGGGGGGGGGGTTTCTGCCTATTCTTTTGTGACCTCTGGACGCTCTTATTCTGGGTCTAGCAAGTTGGGCGGAGAAGAGAGATGGCAGATAGCGCCCATTATTTGCCCATGGGCCTACTGCCTGTGCTGACAATGCTAATGCTGCCTGAGATGCATGCAAATTGACAACTGCGGTTGCAACTACGGATTGTAACTGTAACTGTAACCATAATTGTAACTTTGCGGCTGCAACTCTAACACCCATCCATCTACCCACACGTACAGCGCAGCAAGCTCCAACTTGCCTAACTGTTACTTGACTGCATTGCCAAGATAAGCAGGTTAGAGATAACAGTAAACACATCTTTCCTCCACGCCCCTTCCCCAAGCTCTTCGTCGGGAAGGGGAAGGGGATAAGAGAGAGGGGTGGAAGGCCGAGTCAAGCAGGGTGAGACCAGAAGGAATCATATGTGAATAGGCCAACCTTATATTAATATGTATATATATATATATATATATATAATTTTTTTTTCCCGCTGTTACCACGTACATTGGGCCAATACATGTGTTGGAAGCGGGAAGCGTGCAGTCTGAAGAGGAAGTTGTATCCACTGCCGTAGATCCCGTGTATGTACATATTATAGATGTGCACATAGATAGCAGCAGGTCATGTAAGCAGCCAGGGGGCTTGTACTGTGATTGTAAGCGGCCGGGACGTTCCCGATAGATAGCCTCTGCGAAGGCCCTTCCCGCTAGGCTACTGCTGGGGTGATAGCCAGCACTCGAGAAGTTGCATATACAAAGGGACCCGATATCAGAGATTATCACACCAAGCTAGGCGCCACTTTCGGTTGGCTGGTTGCATTGGAGAAACATGTTTTGTCGACGTGTATCGCGTACTTTCCGGAGGGGATTCTGCGGGTTATTTTTCTGTTTCGTTGTTTCCTTCTTTGGTTCCTTCGTTTTTTTGTTCTTTCGTTGTTTCCTTCTTTGGTTCTTTGGTTCTTTCGTTCTTCCCTTCTTTCGCTATTTCGTTCTTTCTTTTGTTCTTTTGTTCTTTTGTTCTTTTGTTCTTTCCTTCTTTCCTTCTTTCCTTCTTTCCTTCTTTCCTTCTTTGCCTCCTTCCCTCCTCCTTCCCTCCTCCTTCCCTCCTCCTTCCCTCCTCCTTCCCTCCTCCTTCCCTCTTTCCCCTTTCCTTTTCTTTCTTCACCGTCTCTTTCCATCTACTGCAAATTGCGACCGCTACATCTCTAGTTGTCATACTCAAGAAAAAGCCCCAAAGGCATTGACCACGCCTGTTCCTTGCCTTCTCACCCACTCTTGTTTCATTTCATTATCTGGGCAATATCTGGCCCTGCTCCGACCCCCGACCCCCTCCACATTTCCTTCGCATTGCCCAAGTGCGTGATCAATATCAAGCTCATAATTACAGGCCTAGGAACGGCAAACACGCACTCCGTCCCTTACGTACATCTAGACACATACATATATTACCATGCAAAATAAACAGAATGCCTATATCATGACGCCGGCAAAATTTGGGCATCAAACCCAGAGTTGGTTTTACCGCTGCTCTGGCCCAGATGAGCTGTTTAATGGACGGAAAAGATTATGCAACAATACTAACTCACGGCCATCGCGGGAAAAAGACGTAAATATAAAGCAAGGTAGGACTGGACCAGACTTCAAACATATGAAAAAGCGCGCGCAAAAGCAAACAAGCGGCGAACATACTGCGGCGTTCCGAGTCTTTCTCAACGGTTGGCTTGCCACAATTTCATTAGCGTCTCCCTACGTAACACACGAGGAGAGAGGGTCGCGGCGGGCTCATGCAAAATATTAGCATAGAAATTGACGCATTTGCGGTTTTATAGGAGTGACAAAAACGCAATATAAGAATACATAACAATAATAAACAAAACTATAGAGCCATGGTCAGATAGGGAGAATCAACACAAGCCATATACCATGATTCACATCACATAAAGAGCAAGATGCTCTTTCTTAGCACCAGGAAGAAGAAAAAAGATCAAGGCAACTGGCCATCCCTTGGTTTGGCATAGACTAGTTATATCTAGCTTTGGGTATGGTGGTATCTTGGCGAGTTTTTCGATAGATCTGATATGGTAAAAATAACGCGTTTGATTAGTCCATGCAAGAAATTCGTGCTGAGTAGAGATGAGGCAGAGAGAAATCGGTGGTTTAATTGTTCCTCTATAATAGCAAGCCTGAGTTGAGTTTGGATTTCCATCGGTCTAGAATGTTGTCGTATCTGAGAGTTTTCACTGGGTTGTGCTAGCCACGGGCACCTTGGGTAATCGAAGCCGAAATAACTATATGAACAAGAATAGTAATCGGTTCGATGTCGGTAGCCAAGTCAAGGCTAGAGGCCATGATAAGTGGCAGTAGTAGACCGGTCAGATAAAATACAGATTAAGCCTCCCAAAAAAAAAAGGAGCAAAAGAAAGCCGATGGGAGGAAGCATCATGTCAACTCAGGCCTACACGCCTACAGCCTGCAGCTTTATCGGGCCTTCGACAAAGCGCACGTGGGCGCGCGGGGAGCCGCTTCCGTTACTTGACGAGTGCGAGCGGAGCGGCGGGCTCTGTCGGAGAATAGTCTTAGTCGGAGACTTAGCGGACGAGCGAGGTGATTTAATAGCTATCGG
This sequence comes from Ceratocystis variospora, assembly GCA_038407165.1. Taxonomy (NCBI): domain Eukaryota; kingdom Fungi; phylum Ascomycota; class Sordariomycetes; order Microascales; family Ceratocystidaceae; genus Ceratocystis; species Ceratocystis variospora. Next base: position 19,816 of record JAXHKN010000414.1, on the reverse strand, counting down.
GGCTGCAGACACAGGGACCGTACGTTTCTCTTTGGTCCGAGGCTGCGCCACAGTCCCGGCGGATTGTCAATCGATACCATGCTGCTGCTTGAGCTGAGCTAAAGACTCCTTGCGGACCTCGAGGTCCTCTCTTGAGCGAATCATCTTCTCTGGCTGATGGTATAGAACTAGTACGTGAGAAGAGCAAAGTTAGCACCAAGTGTGGCGATGGTCGTCTAAGCGAGAGAGACGCAGGCGATGACTTACCAACTAGGTAGCGGTTCTGAAAGTTGAAACCGTTGAGCTTGTCGCAAGCTTGCTTGGCATCCATCACGTCCTCATAGACGACGAAGGCAGTGCCCTTGGTGTTGTTGGCGATGCCCTGGCGGACTTGTCTGTAGTGAAGATTAGGGGTGTTAGTTGAGTGGTATTGGTCATATAAAAAAGCGAGTACAAAGGTCATACCGGATAGGTCCGAACTTGCCGAAGAGATCGAAGAGATCCTCGGGAGTAACGTTATAGCTAAAGGATAGAAAATAATGATGTCAGCTTAATGTTGGAATTGGCCGGAGACACCCGTTGCTGTTGCTGTTGTCGAGACGCAGATTGGAGGCAGATCGCCACATGGGCAGCAACAGTTCGTAACGCCGGGTCAGACAGGAAAGACATACCTCAGGTTCTTGACGAACAGAGCTCTATAGGGACACGAGAAGGGTTAGCATTGGGACGATTCTGACGACATAGTTGCATGTGTTGGAGGGACGGGCGAGGTGTGGATGCGAGTGCATGACATGAAGCATTAGCGAATAGTATGACATGACAAGGCTGAAGATGGATGTCTTGGTGCTTGGCGGTGCATTGCCATGCGCCGACAATGGATGACAGGCAGACGGCAGACGGGTGGGTAGACGACAGACGACAGACGGCAGACATCCACGCTTGACGCGCAGAATTGTTACAAGCAATGTATCAGAGCCATACCAGTCAAAGCCAGCCCAGGCCAGCTTTGATGCTCCAGGACAACAATCAATCAGCGCACAACGCCCGCCCGTCATGGACAATATCAGGCTTTATACATCGCACACAGAAGCAAATGCACCCCTCCCCCCTCCTTCACAAAGCCAAGGCAATAAATACAAAGAACAGAAAGTCGTACCGATTGACATCTGGGGCTGATTTTCCACCGCGATTATTCATTTCTCGATGGTAGAAGATGCAGAGAAGAAGAGCACAAAATAACTTTGCTAGTGAGTCTGAGACGGGCCTTGTTTTGCTGCGTTTGTGATATTTTTGCTACCGAAGAAAAAGAAAAAAAAAAGTACACAACAAAGAAAAAGAGTAGAAAATAAAGAAGACAGGCGACTAAACAGAAGTAAGGTGTGTTGGGAAACGAGGAAATAGACGACAGAACGCGAGAAGCGAAGCAAGATATCGAGAGAGAAAAATCAAGATGAAAATTAAAGGAAGAAAATGAAGGCTAAAAAAAAAAGGAAATCTGTTCAGCAGCCCAGCTTGGGCAACAAAGGCCCAGGAGTCGTGTCATCATACTTTTGGTCCTGGACCTTGCCTGCCTGATACCTGCAAACTTGCCTCATCCCAGCCAATCACCACATCGTTTCTGCTTCCGGCAGATTGGTTTTGCGGGGCACACGTGATGCATCCCCGTGTTTCTGCTGCTGGAGAAAGGACCGTGTTTAGTACATTTCTTTCATACGGTATTTTGACCGTAGGGCACAGGGCTTGAGCTGGGCTGTGATGCCCATGGTCAGCAGGCACGCAAAATACGCAATGGTCTCTACCGCATCAGGGTGCCCCCTAAATCTGGCGTGGAGGCACAGTCTCCGGACAGAAGCACACACTGTCCACACGAGAAACTAATAAGCCTTCAAAGTCATCTGAAGTCTCTCTGCACAGTTATCAATGAGCTAGGCTTCTCCTTTTTCTCTCAGTCTGATCTGCCCACTAACATGTCATGAGCAGCTGCTTTATGGCCCAACCAGAGCAAGACTCTTTGGTCTGAGCTCGGAAGCTTCGCGGTATAAGGCGCGCTCTTTTGTCTGCGCTCCTGTTTTATTCGCCTAATAACATCACGCTGCATAATCCATTTGCCTTTTTGTCTAACCTTCTTCTCCAAATTACGCAACCATGGATTCGCTAGCCTCCAGAAAGCGAGAAGAGAGGAGCCATGATAGATAGTAGCGGTATTTTGGAGTTGAGTCGTGGAAGGTACAACCCTTATCTTGCAACCCTAATGATTTCTCTGATCATGGTGGTGCCTGACCAAAGGAGTGACGCCAAGTTGAATCCATCGGCTATCTACCCGTGTGTCATCAGCTCATCTCGCATCAAAACCCAGAGACTAGATGCCTGAAGAGATGTATCGCGAGGAGCAAGGCAGGAGGCAGCGACAGCGACAGCGACAGCGACAGCGACAGCGACAGCGACAGCGATAGCGACAGCAGACAACAATGAGATTCCAGAAAGTCTCGCCTGGGGCTGGGGGGGCTGTTGGCCATTACAAAGCCTGCTTACGATTCCTAGACAAATAGTCTGATAAGCCCCTCATTATAATTATCCGATAATATGCCACAGAACAGTGCTGCCCGCAACACGAGATGACTTTTCAGAGGTTTCATTTGCAATGTAACCCGACACCATGGCAGTGAATTGTCTCACGGTATGGAGACAGCGACTTGAGTTTGTATGCTGATAGCCTTATATCAGTTGGAATGGGATATATCCATGCGTACTGAAATCACCAAGTTCTAACAACGCCTCATCCTAGCTGCCTGAATTCGACTCGACTATATTTAGCGTCTGATGGAATCACCGAGATTAAACGACGCCTCGTCTTGCTTGTATTTGAGCGTGAACGTCTACGAGAATCACTGAGGACAAGCGACTGGCGCTACGGCCTCATCTCAGTTGCTGGCGAGAGCAGTTTTTGTTTGCCCTACTCCACATCTGCCCACCGCTATTTGGCAGCAGTACGACGGCGTGATTTGTACGGAAGCATCTCCCGTGCGGCCGGCAATGACAGCAGCGCATAGATTTCAGGCACTCCCTATGGTTCTGCTCTCATGGTCTGGCGTTAGGGCTAGGATGACCCTCAATCAAGCGTGACCCGGGAGCACACCGGCCGGGCTCCAGGGTTGGTTAAGCTTGAACCTGGACTTGGGTTTATTTAACGTCTACAGGAATCATGCAAATCAAACGACGGTCCTTGATGTTATTGCGACTGTGTTCTTCAACATCGACCTACAGCGACGCTCCGAATTGTATTATTTTACATCTACCTACTGTTATTTCGCAGCAACACGACGGCGGCGATGCTCCGCAGGCAGCAAGCCACCTATTTAGGTGGTGATAGTGGCCGAATCTTCCGTCCAATCAAATATCTCAAGCAACGTGGCGCAGTGGAAGCGCGCCGGGCTCATAACCCGGAGGTCCCTCGATCGAAACGAGGCGTTGCTAACACGGTTTCCTTTTTGCAGCCGCTGCAAGAATTTTTGGGTTGACAAACAATTTTTTTTTCTTCTTTTGTTTCCATCGTATTGCTGTGAAAAACCAGTAGATAGACGTTAAATAATAATACAAACACCAAAAATAGACGTTAAATATCACAAACAGACAACCGAGTCGTCTTTTTTGCGACGGTCTTATCGCTGCCCTGACCTGGGCAAACATTCAAGGCCTCCTCTAGAACGTCTAGAGTCCCCCCACCCCCCCTCCTTCTGCCAGCCAATGAAATCAAAGTCCACTCTAAGCGCTGGCTTTGCATGCGCTGAGGCAACTGCCCGAAGACTCTGGGGCGGTTGGCGGAAATACTTGATTCTAATTGGCTGACCCAGATACACCCCGGAATATCGGCCCCACTCTAGACATATCCCTAAGAGAGACTCGACAGGGAGGGAGGGGGCCTTGGAGCTTACAGGCTTCTTTGATAGACTCTCTCTCTCTCTCTCTCTCTCTCTTCATGGTTGACTCGCGCGCGCTTGCTTTGACTTGAGGTTGATGCGGTTGGGACCAGATGGCTTTTGTATCAGGAGCTGGACATGCTGTGCTAATAAAGATGATATAATGGTACAGTATGTAGCGCATATGCATAGAAGGAGCCGGCGTTCCACGCTGCAGGTTTCTCTTCTCCCCTAGTACTCAGGCTATGTCTTTTTCCTTTTCTGGTGGACAGCCTGGGCTCTTATGCTTTCCATCCTTTCCCCCTCAAACGCATTAATACCGGGTTGTTCTCGATCTCTGTCTGGCTTCGAACTTGCTGCTTTTGTTTCTTCTCCTTCTTCCATAGCTGGTCTCTATCTTTCCCACTGTGAGACACGTCTCCGTTCGCCTCTTCTTTTCTTTTCTCCTCTCCTCTTCTTTTCTTCTTCTTTCACTCACTCTCATTTGGTCTGCGTTGATCGCTGGGCTTGGAGCTGTTTTCCCCCAATAACTTCGTTCTTGTTTGTACCTTATAACTACGTCTGCATCTTAATAGCTATTAATATTATTGGTAATTTTCAACCCTACCAACTCCCATATTTACGCCTCTTTTCTTTGTCTATCAACGCCGGTCGTCCTTAATCTTTTCCTTTTATACTACCCTCTTTCGAAACTGCGGTCGCATTTTTCTTCTTTGTTATTATTACACATCAACTATGGCTGGTCCGTCGTCCTCGCTCGCTCGATTGCCGAAACAGGCTCTTAATACTATTTTGGAGGTTTTCGAAGATGAAGAAAGTGTTTTCCCCCAGATATCTCATAACAAAAAACAAACACAGCAAAAAAGACACGATCTTAACCAAGTCCGCCAATGGGCAACTGGTGACGGCCAGGATATTCACAGCCAAGTCCTCGTGAAGCAATGGATGTCTCCCACCAGCGACCACTTCCCCACTCCGCGGGGGTTTCCCACTCCTCAGGGTGTCCATTTCATGCTGGCGCCCACACTTCCTTCCTCACCATCTGTGACCAGCGAGGAAGAGGCTCGCGAGTCTGAGGACGAGTTTATGCGGATGGGACACTGGCGGCAGTCTAGTCCCACTGCAGCTCACTCTGTCAATACCCTGGGCGCTACTGTGTACCGGCCTGTCTGGGGCAACAGCCAATATACTAACAGAGAAAGCGTCATTTCTGACACTACAGAGTTCGACGACATCTACGAAGTCTCGGATGATGAAACCCACACACCTCACCTCTCCCATCACTCTGGTCTTAACTCTAGCAACAGCTTCTCTATCGTGAACTCTCGCTCCTCATTAGACGAATCTCGCAAGGTCCTTGCGCCTCTTATTATCCCTACTCATACTACCAGCAGCACTGATGTGGCCCAGTCTGCCAAGAGCGTCAAGAACCTCCTCTCTCCCCTCGCCGCAGTGCCGACCCCCACCACTGCCATTGCCATGTCCCCAGCCGTCATGGACCTGATGGCGCTCCGCCAGGCCCAGACACTCCTCCCAATGTCTGCTACGCCTTCGCTAGACGGTAGCCAGACATCTGATGCTTTGGCTGCCATGAGTGCACCACCTACGCCTATCATGGGTAGCGATGAAGACAATGATGCTGCGGCATGTGAGTGGCACGGCGTGCAATTGCAGCCTGAGGCGTTTCAGACACTGCAAGCTCTAGTTACTAGCCAGCCGGCAGCTATGGGGGCGACAGAGGAAGCACAGCAACACATGGTTGAGATTTCCCCAGAAAGCATCGTTGAAATGCCGCAAATGCAGACACGCGAGATTATTTCTTCTCTTACCGCTTCCTCCCAAATGAGACGGGTCGAAGGGAACGGTAGCAACGATGGCAGTGATGGTCATGACCATGACGACGACGTGAAGCTTGTAGCTCTTGAGATGCGCGAAATGTCCCAGGAGCTTTCCATGGCTCTGTTTACGCCCTCTGCTCCCCATCGCTCTTCAGTACCTGCATTGCCAGTGGCTAGCCCCCACAGCGTTTCGGTTTCGGCTCGCTCGTCATGGGCGGGTTTAACAGCCCTGGATATCCCATCTCCCGGTGGCTTTTTCAGAAATCTCAGCCCCCGAACTCGCCATGCCTGGGAATCGTACTTCCCCATCACCAAGGCCGAGCCTGAGGCTCCTACTGAAGAGACACTATCATCCCCTACATCAGCTGCTGCTGAGCAATACTACAAGACACCTTGGGACTCTCATGTCTCAAGCGAATCCGATATGCATCAGCCACAGCTACGAGACAGTATACCTCCCGTGCCTCCATTGCCACAGGTCTGGGGTCTTCCCTCTATGCCGTCAAAAGTCCACTCAGACACTAACACGGTTGGCTTTACCCTAAAACGCCCCTCTGAGCCAGTTGAGCACGTTGTCGAGATTGACCTCGCCGCTTTCCATGACGATGACGACCAGCCCACTAGCCGTCCCGTCTATGCACCTTCTAACGCTAGCAGCGAGCCCAAGCTGGAAGAGGAAGTCGAAGCTACTCCGGAGCTGACTGAGATTATTACGGACTACAACCCAGAGTATGCGCGTAAACAACAAGTTGTTGCACTGGCGAATCTGGAGCGAACTGAGGCCTGGCTGTCTGCTCAAAAAGCCTACCTTAAAGACACCTGCCACACTGATGCTAGCCTCAGTCCCTCCAGTGCCAAGTCGCAGACTGTGACTAGCACACCCGAGGAACCAGAAGTCCCAGCCGAGTCCCAGCCCACTAAAAAGCCACACAAAGAAGTGGGAAGCGCTCGCAAGACCGTCCGTTTCTCTCTTACCACCACCCAATCCGACATGCCGTGCCAGCTGCCCTCGCGCTTTGCCCGGCATGAGTCTGCTTACTACCGGGCCTTCCTGGACTACCTTGTGCGTACGCGTCCACAAGATGCCTTTGTGCACCGCACGGCGCGCTTTGAAGCCATACAGGCACAGCGTGTTTCTCTTCCTCGACTGCACCGGAACCTGCTTTTTGGCAAGTTGCAACTTTCTGTCCTGCCGCAGAGCGCACAGAAGCGGCTGTCTGCCAATGTCGCACGGGCTGATGCCGAGATTATCGATGACCCCAGCCGCTTGCGCCGCGAGCGTGAAGCCGAGGCGATGATGCAAATGGCCACCAACACATGGATTGTGCAGGTGGTCAAGATGCTTAATGGCGGAAAATTATTCAGCCGGCCTGTAGCTTCGTACCTGGAAACACGGCGTGGTAAGAATTTTCGCATTCTCGACATCAGTACTGCCATCGTCGGCAAGTGGGCATGGCACGCGGCTCTAGCATACCCCAGCGCAAAGGTGTACACAGTAACAACCAAGGCAATGCGTCAGTTGAGTAACGCCAACATCTCGGGCCCGTCAAACTGCTACAATGTGGCTGTTGAACGACTAACTAAGCTGCCATTTGCGGACAACTACTTTGATGCTGCCTCAGCCCGCGATCTTCATAGTTTGCTCAAGGCGGTTGGCGAAAATGGTGAGGATGAATGGACTGGTTGCTTGGCCGAGATCATGCGCATTTTGAAGCCTGGCGGCATGCTAGACTTTTCGCTGTTAGACGCGGACATTATCAATGCCGGGCCACTAGGCCTAGCGAAGAGCGTTGAGTTTGGCTTCGCGCTTAAGACACTTGGCTACGATCCTGCGCCCACCAAGCCATGGCTCAGCAGACTGCACAAGACTGGTTTCACCAGTGTCCGTCGCACATGGCTGTGCTTGCCGCTGGGCGAACGACGCCAACGCCAGCGGCCAAACCTCTCACTTGTTATTCCCCAAGCGCACGGAGGTACCGGCAAGACCTTGGCCATGCAAGCCATGGTATCAGAGGAGACAACGACGGGCTCAACAGACAACATTGGCGCAATGTGTGGTATGCTGGGCGCATGGAACTGGGAGCGCTGGCTTTTGCGCTGCGAAATGGAGAAAGTGGCCAGCGAGCTCCGTCTGTGCGATACTACAAATACAAGCGAGGCTATGCTTGAGGCCGAGCGTTGTCTTGAGGGTGTTTCCAGTGTCCTTGAGGAGGGGCGCAATTGCGGATCTGCCTGGAGAATGCTGGTTGGCTGCTGCCAGAAGCCCGATGCTGCTGCTTAAGCAAGTGAAAGGAAGCACAATGGCCCAAGAAAGACACCTAGTTTGGAAAGAGCTATGCATTCAAGCTCTTGTGCTGACTGGGAGGGGCTTGGTCGCTACTTATTTGCTTGCAAGGTAGCACAGCACACCAAAATCAGGGCTACTTAGTCCCACTATTTTTTCCATGATGTTATCACGTTCTTCACTCTATTATTTTGTATTTTTTATTTTTTATTTTTCATTTTTCATGTTATCACATAATCAATGATCAATCTCTTACGAAATGCAATGAATAAATACATGTTGATTTCACGTCACCTTAAGAGTACCGTCGTAAATTTCTATGACCATCTATAATTATCGTAGCAAAATCTCTAGAGCTAGAAACTAAGTCTAAAGTTTCACAAGTAAGACTTCCACTAAAACCTAAGACATCACAAAGTCAAACAAATGTCAATCTTGCCAAGTTCCAAAGGTTTTGACACAAAAGATTGACGCAAAGAAGAATCGAAGAGACAATAGAAGAAAGGGAAGACAAGGCGAAGAAAAAACGACACATGATGCAGCCTCAAGCTGATACCTAATAAGAATAGCAAAGCTTTTGAAAAGTAAATACCTTTTTCCATAACAGGAGTCGTGCTCTTCCGTGAAAACAGAACAAAAGAAAATAGAAGAAGTCTTCATGCTGCCAACAGCTACCCACAGAATATGTCTTCGCTTATACAAATCTCTGAAAAGAAAAAGAAAAAAAGAAAAAGAAAAGAAAAAAAAAATGGAAAAAAAAATTGAAACCAAAAAAAAGAAGCGCACAGAACATGACTGCCAAGAATGCAGTGGAAGTGCAGAATAAAGATGTCTTGAGAACGACAGCCGTCCAGATAATAAAAAAGAAGTGACGAGAACACATGGAAAGGAATATATCATCTTAAGATAAGAGCAATGAGGTTTTTGGAGGAGAAAAAGACAAAACGAAAAGAAAAAAGAAAAATAAGCAAAAAAGAAAAGAAAAAGAGTAATTCGCTCAAACAAAGACTTGCCATCTGTCCCTCAGGGCCTCTTCTTCTCCTTGAGCTTGCCTTTACCCTTGACTGAGCCCTGCGAGTGTATAGACTGTGTATCTGACCAGTCACGCGACCCGCGACCAATAAAGCTTTCCCTAGGTATGACGCCAATACCCACTGATGCCGTAGGAGTAATACTCTTAGGAGACTGGGAGGTCGGGACAATCTCATTGAGCACACACTCGTCCAAATGTTCGTAGAACTCTTGAGCCGTAGTGAATCTGCCGTGGCAGATAGAGCATTGTGCCTCGGTATTGACTGTGCTGTGGTTATTCGATAATGGCCTACTACCGCCGCTAATAGGCCGTCGGCTGTTGGGCGGCGCCTGCTCTACGTGGTGTATCGAGGTCAGATGCCGCTTAAAAACATCAGCCCGGTTGAATGCTTTTTCGAATCCAGTGCCAGCGCCCGGACAGAATGGGCAAATCATGGTTCCCTTGTAATGGGTCAAGGCATGCCGGTTCTTATCATATTTTCGCGCAAACCCCTTTGTATGGTATTCGCAAGATTCGATTGGGCATTTCTCTGGTCTTTGCTCTTGATGTGTAAGCATGTGAGACGTGATATCTTTGAATGCCCGTCCACAGTCAGGGAACGGACAACGAGACCGATTCTCTGGTGTTTTGGGCATCTCGCAAGGCGGTTCGTCATGTGATACCATCCCTCCGAGAGGTGGCTGTAGCAAGTTCAGTCCAGAGCGAGCAGGCTGAGACTGGTATTGGGCCGGAGGGGGTCCAATAACTCTGGGCTGTGGTATTGCATCACTAGGCGTAGGTGGCAGAGACTGTTGAAGTAGGGGGGCTCCATTGAAAGGCGAGGGCGGAACTGATTGGCCAGAGTGGGGATAGACCGAAGATGGCGATTCTTGTGGGCCGAACTTTGTTTGCAGCGGAGGAGGTTGTGGTATATAATGGGCCGAATGGGAATGGGAGTGGCTGGGATGATGCTGCGAGTATAACGCTGGAGAAAGTGAAGTTTGTGTGGTCACATGGCTTGAGGGTCCAGCTTGTGAACTATATGTAGAATCGGAGTGATAACTAGAGCTATGGGAGGGTGCCGCAGGAGGTGGTTGCAAAGGAGGGAGTGTTGCATTCAGGGGCGGAAGCTGAATACCCCCAGGGTGTAAATGCTCCTGAGACTGTTGCGAGGGAGCATGTTGAGGAGGCGGCTGTGATTGACGTGGAGGTGGAAGAAGCGTTGAGGGCGACTCATATCGGAAGAGATGAGGTGGTGCGCTATTTGAAGAAGATTCACCCGATGGTTGTCGCGGAGAAAAAGGGTATCCATGGCTGTACGACCGTGGAGGGAAAATGGGTTTTTGACTCTCGGTAGCATGAGGTGCAGAAAGGGGTCCCTGTGTTGATGGAGGCAAAGATACACTAAACGAAGCGCGGGTTTGATACGGCCGCTGTTTTGTAGTCGGCGTGTCGGAATCCATGATTTCATCCACGTCATCTACATCACTAGATTCAGAGATACAACGCGTTTCTATAATCCAGTCCTTGAGTAGATGTTCGGGAATAATGTCAGGACTAGAGCCACCAATGCGCTGTCTACCATGCGTGTAAGTTGTAAAGTGGTGGCGTTGCAGGTGAATCACGGCATTCCGGTATGATTTGAAGTGCCTCTTGTGGCACAATCGACATGAGTGAATGGGATTCGTAGGCTTTATCATGTCAGGCAAGATGTTTGAAGGCTCAACACACATCCAGGCTTTCCTATAGGTCCCATGTTTAGCCTCAAAATGCCGCCGGTACTCGCTGTCACTGCGGAACCCTTCAGGATACTCGTTGCACTTGTCGCATCGTACTTTGCGATACGGTGGTCTCTGAAAGCCGACATGACGGGGGGTTGGTTCCGCCCCTTTACTATAAAGACTCTCGCTACGAATTCTACTAGAACGCGGGGAGTCAAAAGTCTTTGGCGACTCGACATACGTATCATGGCCACTGCGTCCCGGCTCTCCACCCTCAACATTAGATGGGGCGGATGTCAACCATGGCCGAAATGAATCAGATATCTGGGGCTCGGCAGGCTTTGCCGAAGGCGGACAGGTGAATCGAATGGTGTTGGTGGGAGACGGAGCCCGGACAAACCCGAATGAATCCGCATTTCGGGAGCCAAGGTTATACAGAAAGTCCGCAATCGAGCGGATTCCCTGAGAATGCCATTCCCCTCTCAGCATAATGGCATCAATACGACCCATTATTTGTCTGTCTACTGTGACCATGGACACACGACCATCTTCCTGGATTATAGGACTAGACCGTACAAAGATGGTAACTATGGCAGTATAGATATCATCGATCGACTGGGCCTCACTCATAGGCTTAGGGGATAGGGTGGCCCGCCAGGCTGGTATACGGCTAGGAGCAGCGGACCCCCGCTCAACTCGCCCAGCAAGAATGTATTTGACAATGCTGAAAAGGCAAATAGAAAAAAAGCCAGCAAACCAATCTCGGGCTGTCAAAGGCCCATTGTGCATGGTCATTTGCTGGAAAGATTCGAAGAAGCTCACCAAGGCATCATACACTAATCGCAAATAACGTTCAGAATCGACGGCTTCCGGTAAGCCTGGAGTGAGTGGCTGAGACTCCCTATCAACAGGTACGATGACAGGATCTTGATGCAAAAGATCAAAAAACAAGGTCTGGCGCAATAGAACCTTGGCATTATACAAAACTGGCAATGTTTTTTGCTCCTCAGATCGGGATCCAGACAAATTCTGACTACACCGCAGTACATCAAGGAAATTGTATGAGCCTGCCTGCGCATTTTGGCTATTGAGCAGAATGGTGAAGATTTGGGGTGCTTGTATCTTTAGCGGTGCTGTTACCACGCCCAATGGAGGATTGGAAATAACTTCCGTAAGCCAGAAGCTATCTTGCCAATCAAGGCCGGCCAGGACATTTTCGATAATCGGACTTGGTGCTCGGTACATTCGCTCAAAATAGTCGTGTAGAGCGTGGCTTTGTTTTTGGTCTGGAGCTATCACACTAGAGCGAGATTGTTTGTTTGACAGCCAATCTAAAAGGAGATGAGTGTTAGCATATGGTATTTCTTCCAACGCAATGAATCGGTTAAAAGCCTTACTAGGGAGCATCTTGCTGGCTAGACATCCTAAGCTAGAGTTTACACGCAGACATCCAATGCTTCGCCAGTAGTCTTCCTCTGTATTTGAGGCTGGATTAGCACAAGATGTGCATGGGTCGGCCAGGTCACACTATACATTGTTAGCTTGTCGTCTATCCATAATAATACAATATAATTCTGGGTGCAAAGCTCCAATGCTTCTTACGTTTTTGTTCGTCAGTTTGCACCGCAAGCAAGGTCCGATTTTTTGCATATACTTCATATCTCCACCTGCTTCTACAGTTCCTGACGAAGGTGTTGGGCGACTATTTTTCAAAAATGCCAAGTCTGATGGGGACTCGTCATCATGTCCCCCTCTCAACGCAGAAAAGCCATCATGAGGAGGGTGAGCTGAGGTTGTAGAGTGGTGGCGTGGCTCGTATGCCGAACTAGAGCCGATGTTTAAAGGGGGGAGTTGAGGCCCGCTTTGGAGTTTTCCTGGGGCCTTTGATAAAGTAGGATGTCTGCTATCGGAGACGGATCTTGATGACGATGGTGGTCCGTAATCTGGAAATGGCAGAGTTGGTGTGCCTAGGGATAAAGTTGAGTCTCGCTTTATCGAAGGCACATGATACTCCTTGACATGACGATCGCGCTCATCCGCTGTTGCGAAGCCATACACGTAGTAGATGCATGTCTCATTACTACATTTAAAGGACGAAAAACGAAGCTGTCGTTGGCTGGCGTAATCCCCCATGCGCGCTGACCGAACCATGGTGTCATTCTGGTGCATGTTCTGGACAAGCCATGTTCCATAGTCCGAGGGACTGTCATGTGCTGGTTGGTGCTTCAATGATTCAACGAAACTAATATCAGTAATATTTATGCCTTAATAAAAAGGGAAAATCAGAGCGTTTGTTAGTGGTTGCATTTCAGGCGTCAAGAAACAGGCAATGGGTATTTCTAAACTTACCATGTTCCATAATAGCAGACTGCAAGACTTCACAGCGGTACTGTAGCATTCGGGCCTCTTCTGCTTCTGAAAGCTCAGTTATCTGCCTAATACCTATGAATAATGTCAGCATAGGGCTCTGAAAGGGCCGATTTGAGGAGGAAAGGTAAAATCTTTGTTGGGTATCCATACCATTTCGTTCCATGTATTGTTCAAGACCCCGCAGCTTAGTTCGTAGCATGGAAATCTCTGAGCGAAGATTGAGGATATACTTTCCAGGGGCTGCGGTGGAGAGGAACTGCGGATTCCGTTGCCGTTCTCTCTCTTGCTCCCGCTCCCGCTCCCGCTCCCGTTCCCTTTCTCGTTCATTCTCATCTGAGAGTTCCGAATAGCCTGTTGGGGGTAGCGGCGGCGGCGGCGGCGGTGGTTGTTGTTGTTGTTGCTGTTGCTGTTGTTGTTGTTGTTGATGTTGTAGTGGTGGTGGTGGTGGTGGTGGCGGTGGTGGCGGTGGTGGTAGATAAGAAGAATGATATTGGCTATGAGGGGGTGGAGGGTATGTTTGGGTATGGGGATGTTGTTGGTGACTTGTGGGCTGATGAGAGTGTGGTGGATGTGAATGGGAGCTGGTGGATGAATGATGTTGCACCTGATGGGGATTTTGTTCATGTTGAAGTGGATGTTGGTACTGAGGCTGTTGATGCTGATGTTGATGCTGATGCTGAGGTTGGGGCTGAGGCTGAGGCTGTAACGGCGGCTGATCCTGACTCTGGCTCCGATGATACTGACGCATGCCATCGACAGACTCGATTATGGGAGTTTCTGAGGACATGGCCATCTCCCGCTACTAGCAGCCACACAGATGTGCCCGACTATTTCTCGTCGTCTCGCAATCCCAATCCCGCCAAAGAAAGGCCGGAGTGTGTTTAACGCATGGGTGTGGAGAACTTGAGCTGAAAAAAATATAACAACAAAAAAGGAAAATAAAAGAAGGACAAGAAGAATAACTAGAAATCAAGCTTTAGGATAGCTGAGGCTGAGGTAGAAGCTGGAGCTGGAGCTAGAGCTGGAGCTGGAGCTGTAGCTGAAGCTGGAGCTGGGAAGTGTAGGTCGAAGTGTGTGAGTAGGTAGGTATAGCTAAAGCTGAATCTAGGTCAAAGTTGGGAACTGTAAGAGGAAAGCTGTAACGGGAGGGGGCTTGTTGCGAAGGAAGTAATAATCAATAAGTGGCAGTACAACGACGAAATGAAAAAAAATAAAAAAAAATAGAATAAAAAATAAAAATAAAAGAATAAAAATAAAAGGGCAAAAAAGGCCAAGGTGGGTGGGTTGTCCTTTGGCTTTTGACCTCTAGAGCGTAGGTAGGTAAGAAGGGAATGGGTTATTGGAGAGTAAGGTAGTGGGGGGATAAGCACAAAAAGGAAACCAAATCGAGAAAAATAAAATAAGGGAACAAGGGAACAAAGGAAAGGAAGGAAAGAAAGACAAAGGTATGGGTAGTCTATCACCACTAGAAGAGAGGGAGAGATAGGGAGAGAGGGAGGGAGAGAGAGAGAGAGGAGAGAGAGGGTGGGTGAGAGAAAGAGGATCAAGGATGAAGACGCCAGCGCAAGTACAAGCGTGCAAGTAAAATGCAAATGTAGATAAACTAATCAAGACTCACGACAACACACGGCCCCAGCCAGACATAACACACAGACAAGCAGACAAGGATCGTGTGTGGTGAGATTTGTTCCATAGGAAGGGGGACCAAAAAGACGAGGAAGAGCAAGCGAATAAGGACTAGAAAGCAACGACAAGTTGTGAGCATGGGTGGCAAGGTTCAAGGCTCCTTCTTTTTTTTTCCTTTTCTTTCTCTTTCTTTCTTTCTTTCTTTCTCTTGTCGAGAAAATCAGGCGTGTGCTTGATTTGACCTCTCTGGTAAAGGGTCAGGGTGCAAAGTGTGCAAGGACCAAGAAGCCCAAGGCCCGGTTCAGAGGTCCAAGGCAAGTTGGCTCTCTGGTTGAATAAGTTCACGTACTAACGACCAAAGTCAAGGCATGGAATGGAACAAGGGGAGAAAAGGCCAATGATTGACAAGGAAGGCAAGAGATGATCAGAAAGTAAATATTGGAAAAAAAGAAAAAAGAAAAAAAAAGGGAACAGGACAGGGGAGGGGCGTGGCAAGAACGAGAGTAAAGAGGATAGCGAAGGTTCTTGTTATTGTAGCTCATGCGCCTGCACCATGCCTTGGGGCTTTATGTCGTTCATGTCCCTAATCTGTCTGGTCTGTCTAACTAGTCGACTACCTGTCGGACAAGGTGACTAGCTGTATGTATAGTCAGTTTTCTGGATTTTTCATAAAGCTAATCAGGTCCCGCCTAGGGTCCGTGCCGAGGGTAGTGCGCAAGAAAGAATGATGAGGGTAGGGGTGTCTAGAATAGAGAATAGCCGTGGCTCTGGGACAAGATGACGACTGGACCAGGACGAAGACAATGAGGGACAACGACAGGAGAAAACAGCAAAGACGGACGGACAGGCTAGCTATGGAAGACGGACGGGGCAAGACAAAAAAAGACTTGGAAGGTTGAGGGGGGTGGACAGGGAAAGGGTGGGGTGGGAGAGCAAAGACAAGCGAGCAGTTTGTGGTGTAAATCTTGCTTGAATTATGACTTTTCGAGATCCTTCTTTCAGGCTCGTTCAAGGGATCAAGACAAGGTTATCTAGGAAGACGGTGGGCGTTGCTTCGTGCTTCTCTTCTTAATGAACATACTTGTCAAAGTCCAATATAGAAGGAGAATAGAATTATAAAGAGAAGAGAAATGGAACTAGTTAATATGGTACCCGCTCAGATATTGTAGTAACAGCCATAGAAATAAAAACAGGCAATATCAAGAGAAAACGACAGGGCTCGAGCCATAGAGACAAAAGAACAAGAACAAATATTAGGCCCAAGAGCAAATCGGACAAGACAAGAAAGAAGGAGAAGGTGGTAGCTCCCTTGCATATGGATTGCATTAGTAGCGCTAAGCGACTTTCTCTGCTGCAAGCTTATGAATGGCAGAGTTTTATTGGGGGTGGGTGAGAGTGTGAGTGACTTGTAGAGAGGTAAAGTAAGGAACCAATTCTGGTTGGTAGGTGGGCGTTGTTGGTTTGGCTCACCTGGTTCCTTTTCGCTCCCCCGCACATCGTTCTCCTAGTTGAGAAGGCAAAGGGCCTTGCTGGGGGGGGGGGGGGGGGGGGGGGGGGGGAAAGGGAAGAAAGGCGGAAGACGAAATGCCAAAAGCTAAAGAAAAAATACAGGCGAAGAAAAAGAAACAAGGGCGGTAGGGAAAGAATATATATATATGTACGCCAGTGTTGCTAGCAGAAAACGGGGGGCCGTCTCAAATACTTGGAAAAGGGTCCCGGAATTCTAGCAAATCACGTTGGCCGTAAATCTCACCAACCACAGTTAGGATCATGTTGAGAGTATGACGCATGTTGATGCGCGCACGTTGCTCTTTCTCAATGGCCAAAGCATCATCTTCGTCATTCCCATTCGTTTCGCCAATGCAGACGCCTTCTGCATCAACTAGAAGGGGACTGGCCACGTGATCAAAAATTTCAGGCTCTTTGACGTAGTCCGTCCCACTCCCATGCTCAATGGCAGAAATACGGGCAAGAAGACGAGATTTTGCAGCCTCAAGACTCTCCTGACTTGCCTGGGAATCTTCAACAGCCTGGCTTTCTTCGTCCGACATGTCCATGGACTCTCCATCGAGTTCTCTTGGCTGTGGGATAGCGGCTGGACTGGGCGAGGAAACAGGGCAGAGATGCTCTGTGGAATCTTCCTTTTCCAGTGACGTATGGCTACTAATACGACCGGAATACGACGGCTCGTCTGTAGTAGTGTTGTGAATCAGGACTTCGTCACTATCGTTTACCTCCATCTCCACAAGTGGGTTCAAGTTGGCGTCAGACACTCCGACGGGGCTACGAATTCCTAAATCCGCATTTAAATCCACTCCCAAGTCCACGCTAAAATCCGTGCTACTTGTCAGTTCGTCTCGTAGAGCGGCCATCTCAGCCAGGCTGCGGGTCATTAGCACAGCACGGCGACCCAGATCTCGGATCCAGGCGATTTCAGTATGTTGCATCTGACCGGCATCAGGCAGACGGGCCAAGAGGGCCCAAATCCAACGAGCGGTGCGCTCGCGTACTTCATGGCCTCGACGCAGAAACTTCCCCCCCATAATGACACGCAGGATACGCAGCACGCCATCCTTCTCCATAGAGGCCAGCTGCGCCGGATGTGGATCAAAATCAAGCAAACGCCGATTCCAAACAATAAAAGTCGAGCTACGCGGACCAAAGGTCCCAACGAAGTGACCATGTGTCTTGGGCAGGGCCTCAACCAGATGTTTTGGGGCTGGACGATGCAAGACCTCACGTAGGGCATGAAAGCGGTCAAGGATACTGGAGTAGTAGACATCGGAAAGGACCTGTTTGGGGTCGATTTCCGCATGTTGGTCTACGGCCAGGACAGCCGTGGGGGCAGCAGTATATGCACCATCCTCATAGTAGCCTCCGTACTCCTCGTCTTGGTGGCAATGGTCACCGTGTGCGTAATCCTTGTTATTTTCGGGAAAATATTGTCCCTCACTTCTGTCATTTTCATCGCCACCGACGAACTCAGCGGGTAATTGGGGTCCTATCTTGATTTTGGGAGCCACCAAAAGGTGGGGAATTCCACTGGCTTGGTGTCTAGAGGGTTCGGAATACAACACATTAGTCTTTTTGTCATGGTGTAGCTATATGAGCCGCAGCTACCACGTACAAAAGGTACATGGATATATGTGGTGGGGTGATGGAGTGGTGGCGCTGAACAGCGCCCTAGGGCAGCAGGTATGCATAACAGAAATTTAATAGGTAGTAGCAGTTTTGTATCCAAAAATGGAACACACACGGTGAAAGGCGAACGGTGAACGATAAGACGGCATATATGAGAGGATAGGGCAGACACAATGGCAAACAATACAGACGAGGGAGGGGGGGTGGTGTGTATCTTACCGCACAGAGGTCAAGTATGCCATTGCGGCTGAGTCATCTTCAAAGTCTAGCTCATCATCCTTTGGTACACTAGTTGGAGTGCCCTGGCCGGCAAAGAAGTACTTTTGTCCAAAAGTGGAATCAATGAACGCGTTCTGGTGCTGCCTGGCCTTAGAGCCGGCAGTGTTGGACTTCCGTAGCCGCTTGGATGATGGTGCGGTGATTGATTTAGCAGGAGCGCCATCCGAGGTGAGGAGATCTGAGGCTGGACAATCCAAATAGCCATCGTGAGGTCTTTTTGTAGCCATAGTCGCTTGATTGAAGGAAGCACTTTTGATTGGTCAGCAGCTAATATATTTGCTTGTATAGAGACAGGTGAGCGAGACTTAGTAAATAGGTAGTAATGGGAATAGGTGAAGGAGAAAAGTATTTGGGGGGGGGGGGGGCGTGCCAATTAAAAGTGTAGAAGAGGGATAATCAAAAGGTGTCTACCGGATTTTTTCTGCCCTCGTCGGAACAGCGGAGCGGGCGGTGAAGGGAGATGTAAGCAGCAAGAATAGTAGGAGTAAGACTAGAAATGAGCCTTTACGACTACAGCCAAGAAGGCAAGCGCGTGTAGTAAAAAGCGGGGGGAGGGCTTTCACGAAAGTCACGAAGTCACGTGCTCTATGAAATGAAGATACGTCAAGGGGTCCAGCAAGTTTAATGATCCTCGCCGTGACACGGTTCAGGGCGCATCGGAGGTAAACCAAGAACTTTGCATGCACGTTAATATTGCCGTTGGAATGTCAGTTCTAGGGCTGAAAGAGGCCATGAATGACAGGCGAGAGGAGGAGGCAAAGCAAAAGAAAGGGACAGCATGCTGAAGAAAGTTAAGATAAATATAGCTCTGGGGAGGAGGCTTAGAGAGAACCTTTGACGTTTCTTTTTTCCAACACCTCCTTCAAACCCTAGACCCTTAATATGGCTCAGACCTATCACGATATTAACCTCAATTATACGCCCTGTTTTTTTTGCACATTATGCAACATCTCCTTACCCTACTTTCACCAGCACCGCACAGCCTACATGACCATCAGGGAGAAAAAAAAAGAGAATGGAGGGACCCACTAACAGCCCAACCGAAAGAACATTACTGTCGATGAGGACAAGCTAAAAATCAAGGATAACGGCTTGCCAACGGTCACAGCGAAAAATCCGACCGAAACGAAGGTGCTAGGCTCATCTAGGAGTCCATGCCATTGCAGGCCATTTGCAGCGCTTTGTTGAGCTTGGTTATGCTATCTCTGATTCTCTTCTTTTGTATCTTGTTCTATACATGTTGCCATAAGAGAGAACAATTAAGGCCGGCCTCTTGATCTGTAGCCAATCGGAAATTGGGCCCGCCGGCGAAATGAAGATTTTTGACTGGTTTCCCACATGACATAAGGCCCGCTAGAGAAGCAACCAAACAACAAACATCCTCACTAGGCCGACCCGCCTTTAGCCCTTCATGCTCATGAGTTTCATCAAGCCACACCAGAAAGTTCACAGAGATACCAGCACCAGTGCTGGGATGAAGCTTTGTCATCCGAGTAAATAGCTCGCCGGTGGCTTAGAGCTACCACGGAAAATGTGGGCTTGAGTTGAGGCGGAGAAAGAGATGATTATGTAAACAGGTGTGAGTTTTTTTGGTTGACAGGTTTGGACATGGATGAGGGGAGGGGGCGGGAAGGAGAGGGAATGAAGAT
>JAXHKN010000413.1:0-23804 GCA_038407165.1 Ceratocystis variospora | reverse complement strand
AAACCCTCGTATCCTCTGAATCGCCGTCACATACGGCCATAGCTTGTAGAAAGCACGGGATCCCGTCCGCTCTCCCCTAGTTAACCTACAAAGCGCTGGACCAGTACTACGGTGGGTGACCACGTGGGAATCCCCAGTGCTGTATGTCTCTATATTAGCCAACTTTTTGATGTCATTCTCTCAATGTAGTCTTTTGTTTCTTGCTGCTTATGCTTGTTTGTCAGCCAAGCTATTAATGTTTCATCCTCCTTCTCACGTCGCACAGACATGACTTGACTTAGTCCCACTAGTCCTGTCATCAGGCAAGTGCGAAGATTTGCGCCCCTCTTTCCCCCTTTCCCTCATTCCTATTTTTAGAGTCACGCCCATCATCACAGCCTAGGGATTTAAGGCTGCCCCAAGGCATGCTCATCATCTAATTTAGAGTGAAACTACCACAATATGAGGGATAATATGAAGGATAGTATAGCTTTTCATTAGACTATAAATCATGAGATAAGAAATAAGACTCTTGTTATACTACATTCCTTTGTCACCTGTGCCGAGCAGACATGGTGACTCGCAACACTCCCGCCAAGTACAGAAAATAAGACCATAAACAATCAAGTGGTATATATGACTATTGATCAGCCAGTCAATCAGCCAGGAAAAAACAAAACATCAAAAAAAGCACATCCATTTATTCCAACCCCCGTCCCAATTGCATACCATCCGGTCTTTGGACAAACAGCCCCTAGAAAATATGGTTGCCATCACAATATTGCGCAGTTGAGCTAGCCATTTGAATTTAGATCCGCCTCTAGCCAAGCGTTTCTTCAAACTAGGCGCCATTCAAGGCCAAGACATTACCATCAAGTCGTGTGATAGATTTGAAAAGAAAAAGAAAACAAAAAAAGAGTATTAGGTAGATATTTTGCGGAAACGGCTGGGGTTTCCTCTAGTTCGAAATTAGAGTAGATACTCGGAAGATACTAGTAGAAAATCTTCTCTTCCCAGATGGGAGGCCGAGCGGTCTCGTTATCCCAGACAATTTTGCCCTTCTCATTGAGGCTTGCGCCGTCATCGGTCATAGCAATGATACCCTCAGTGGCTGCAATTTCCTGCTTGGAAATTCCAGCTGCATCCTGGGGAATCCAAAGCAGCGGAACCTTTTCGTTGACGCTAGGGGGGAAGTACGAATTGGCCTCAACCTCTGCAGAGTAATTCTGCATGGGAAACAAGTGGGGTGCCACAAGAGACTTGAAGTACTCGTAGTTGTCGTACTTCCAGGGCATCAGGAAGCGCACGACAGGGTTTGAGCGTTTCAGAGACGACGTACCCTCGGCGGGAGTCTCGGCGTTTTCGACAGACTGGCCGTTCATAAAGGCATGGCTCTCCTCAGCCTGCAGAGTCTGAGGTAGAGAATGCAGGAGAGGTTCAATAGCAGCCATAACGGTAATCTGGAAGAGAACAGAGAATACCAGAAGAGCAACAGTCACTCCCAGGGCAACATACGCCCGTGAAACGGCGCACATACCAATAATGCAAATCTCAGCAAGGTAGATTCCCACAAACAAATGCTTGAGAGCACGAGGGTAGATGAGACCACCAGTGTCAAGAGCGGCGTTGGCAACAAACAGAACATTGTAACGGTAAGCAAAGTAAAACAGGCCGATGCCAGTGAAGGCCCAGAAAAGAATAAGGGGAGCAATGACTGAGTAGCTGATGCTGATAATGGCAATGTTGGTGTAGACAGGAAGCAGTTGGCCGTAGGAGAGGGTAGTCAGACTAGTCCACTTCTCGTATGCAGCACGAGGGCTACCAGAAAGGAAACGGTAAAAAATCCAGAAGACGACCAAGCCTGAAGCCTGGGCAAGAGTTGTAGAGGCGATAGCAAGACCTTGGACGATGAAGTAGTTGATGTAGAAGTTGGAGGCGCGAGGGAGGGATTCGGAAACAATCGTCAGCAAGGAGCTTGGGTTATCGGCCAACTCACCCAGAAGAGACCAAGCGGAACCGGAAATGGTGACAACTAGGAAGACCTGCACAACTTGGAAAGCAAAATAGACATTTTGGGTGAAAAGTTCAATACGAGACTGTGTAGGCTCGCCAGAGAACTTGGCCAAGAGGCGGATAATGACAGGAACCAGAGACATGAGGATTGCCAGGGCCACCGAAGGCAAAAGACCAGTAATGAAACCCATGACGACACTAGGGACACTCTCGAGGAAAGAAAGCCAGCTGTAGCGGTTCATCAGGTAAGTGATTTGTGAAAAGGAAGATACAAATGCAACAGGGATAGCCCAGAAGATAATCATGGCAGTGAGGATGGCACCGACAATATAGCGACGGCCAATTCTTTGCCACCAAGGCATTCCCAAGTTGCTCCAGATGACATCTTCAGGACGAACGCCAATGACAGCGGGAGTCATGGCCAAGGCATGGTGGTGGATAACACTCTGGGCGGCAGCCTCGGCATCGGCTAGAGAGTGGAATTCGACGAAGGCAGCACCGACGGGCTTAGTAGCGGCATTCTTGTAGGCTTCTTGGGCAGCAGCAGCCTTGGGAATCAGTTCGGCCAGCTGCTCGCGGCACCAGGGAATACTGTTGACCCTGGAGCCAGAGATGCCGAGCTTTCCAGTAAGATGGTGAGGCCATTTCTTGAGGGGAAGCAGCTGTTCAGCAAGACCAGGAGATGCGGCGGCGACAACGGTCGTGTTAGGCGCCAGGGGTTTTTCGCCATCGGTACTGTCTTTTCTATTCTTGCCGGCAGCCTTGATGCGAGCCTTGTTGGTCATTTTTAGAAGCTTGACTTCGGCTTTTTCCAGGATGAAGGCGACTTTGTTGCGTTCATCAACAATCTTGTCAAGTTCCTTGGTCTCGCGTACAATCCAGACATGTTTGACAGCATCGCCGAAAATACGACGCAGCTTGGTTTCATCACAGTAGTCCTTGGGGACAGCAGTGAAAAGAACGGTGCGGGCAGAAATACGGCTCGAGTTCTGGGGGGAGAGAAGGTAGGCTTGGCGAAGGTTGATGTAGTAGACACATTCACGGAGAATGACGTACATAACGAAGCCGTAAAAGACCCAGGCGATTAGAGCGGGAGCGAGATAGCGGTAGCGATTTGATTCGGTGCTGGTGTCGATGTTGCTCATGCTCAGCACATCAAGCTGCTTCTGGGTGCCACCGCCAGTGGCGTTGATGGGGAACAAGATGGGCCACGTAAGAAGGATACCGACGAAGCAGATGGCGGTACAGACCTTGAGGAAGCGAAGGAACAGGAACGAATCGAGAGACTGTTGGCGCAGAACGTATGCATCGGGCATCTTCCAGAATGCTCCCATCCAGCCAAATAAGCCGGAGGGGAGTGACGGAGTGCGCTCAAAGGAGCGAAGACTGCCAAGGTACGTACGGGGCTCATACCACCGACGCTGTGATTTGCGTAGAATCAAGAAGATAGAGATGTAAACGCCAGCGACGATAGAGCCCGCAGCAAGGGTGGTGATGAAACCTGAAGCAAGCAAAGAGTGTTAGTTGGGCGAACGATTGGGGGGGGGGACGATGGGAGCGGGCAGAGGGGAGCGGGCAGAGGGAGAGGGGAGCGGGGAGCGGGCAGGCAGTGGGCAGTGGGCAGCGGGCAGCGGGCAGCAAGCAATAGGGGCCTAATCTCACCTTGCAGCGAAGCAGGGCCAGTTTCAGTGTCGTCAGCCATGGTATCGGCAGGCAATGGCCACGGACCAGATGATATGGGCGCGTGTTAATATCAAATGTTCATAGAAGGAGAGGAGCGCATATAAAGACACGGGAGAGTTGCCGCTTAATAGCACGAGACGACGATTAATGGCGCTTGAGAAAGAATAAAGGAGGCTCTCAATCAAGAAACGACAGCTTCAGAGGATAAAAATAAAGGCAAAGAAACTTTAAAAGCAGTCTATGCGTGCAACTCTGCGGGGGGGAGAAGGAGAGGACAGCGGTTATTTAAGATGTTTCTGGGGGGGGGGGGGAGGGAGGAAAGACGAGAGGCGTGTAATAATTGCAGCAATAAAAGAACTGAAAATGAGCATAAGTACAGAGGTACAAGACAGTTGGTGACCAAGTGTATAGGATACAAAGTACAAGCTACAAGCTACACGCTACACGCTACACGCTACACGCTACACGCTGTAGAAAAATAGTGTCATTTAGGGCCTTGAGTCTCTCAGAGGCCTCTCTGGCCACGGAAAAAGTTTTTCAGCAAGCATTGTGTACTAGTATATGCACATGCGTACGCGTGCTGAAATCTCGATCGATAAATGCGGAAATTTAAATGAATGGCTGGGGGCGACATCGTTTGCCTGCCTCTCTTCTCTGCCTCTGAAAAGGGAATCAAAAGCGTTGAAGACAAGACAGGACAAGATTCCAACTACAATCCCACTACGTTGGAGCTAAATTCAAGCTCCCCCTAGAGGATCAGCAAGCGAGATCAGGGATGGCAGCAGCACAGACGCGCTGGTTATAGAAAATTCCAGGCCTGAGAACGAACAAATAGCACGGCAAGGCCAAGAACAGTGGATGAATCGCATGATGGTCAGGGGTGCAAACGCTATGAACCGACATGACAAACAGACAAGAGCAGGACAGGCTGTCAGGGCTGGAATTGATTGGATCACAAGTCGCAGAATGGCAGAGGCTAACTGGGGCTGTTTTGGATAGGTTTAGGCGAGAGTACTGGCCCAAAGCCAGCGTTGAAAGACGGGGAGACGTAGCACATGAGAGCGAATCAGGTGCTTGGAGATGGGAAAGAAACGGCCTTAGTTTGCCGTTCGCTTTGGTTTTGGACGAAGTACCGGCAACAGCATGGCGCATGAATTGTCTGTCCCACCTTTAAGCTCAAAGGTAGCAGCCGGCGGCAAGAAAACAGCAGAAGTATAGAAGAAATGTATGGTAACAGCTTGTGTGTGTGGTGTGTGTGGTGTGTGTGGTGTGTGTGGTGTGCGTGGTGTGCGTGGTGTGCGTGGTGTGCGTGGTGTGCGTGGTGCGGCGTGAGACGTAAGCCAGTAATGGGGAGGGGGGGGTGGACGTGGCGTGGAATAGGCTGTCTTGCCTAGCTTGCTTCAGCTGCATTTGTCGTTTTGCGGCCTTGCGCATTGGGCTCTAACCGCGACCGGCGTGCCCAACTTTCTTTGCATGGCGAAAGGGCAAAGCCAAGGGAAAACAGAGGTGGGCGGGACATGAGGCTTCCCAATCGCAAGACAGCTAAACAGGCTAGTGCCACTTGCACAACTGGCAGCCATTTTTTCTATTTTATTTTCTTTTTTATTTTCTTTTTTATTTTCTTTTTATTTTCTTTTTATTTTCTTTTTTCTTTTCTTTTCTTTTCTTTTTATCCCCTTTTTATATTCTTTTATTCTTTTCCTCGTCTTGCTTAGCCCTGTCCTTTCTTCTTCCTTCGTCTCTCCGAAAGTCTTCAAGGCTCTTTGGGCTTTTTTTTCGTCCAGTCTGTTCCTAGTGCTTCTTCGTCTACGTAATGCACATACTAACTAGTTGGTGTCCAGCACATCTAATTTCCTGGCCCTCGCACTAGGGCTGCTAACTTGAAGCCACTGTTGCACCTGAGAAGACAATCCTAGGCTGGGAGTGCAGAGTTGATTAATGCAAGACATCGCCTGGGAAGTCAGGCAAGAGCTAAGAACGAAAAGCGCTTCAATGTTTCCCTTCCCATACGCGACACGTCTCTTTTCCCTTCTATCAGCCCCGCGCTGTCCGCATTCTGGGTTTGAGGAGGTCGGCCACGCCCCCAAAAGCACTGCTGCTGCTCCTGCTGCTGCTCTACGCCGGCAAACCTGCGGGCTGACGCGGGTAGCATCGCCTAAAAAATTTGAATAATTAAAAAGATCTACTCTTGCTTACAGCGACGTGACGTCTTGTTCGTCCTTACCTCTTTGATCGGCTTAGTGCCCTAGACTGTCGATCCTGCTCTTGTTGCGTCACTTGACTCAAACAGATCGAGAAAGGCGCTATCTTCGCTTCTTCGCATAAATCTCTGGCCTTGTGTCTGCTAGTGCTGTTGCAATCAGAGAATATACAAATACCAGGCAAATTCTGAAAAGCGACACAAAATTCGCATTGCGCCAGCGCATAAAAGCCCCGTGCACTCGTGCATTCGAGTCGGTGAGGCAGCGAAGGCAAAGGTTGCTGCTCTGCTTATCAGCGCCAACCATCTCAGCTGAACGGGTCAGTGGATCAGATCAGAGCCTCTGCTCTCTTTTCTCCCCCTTTACTGCGGCCCCAGCCACGAACAGCCAGGGGACTTGACCTTGACAGCGCATCCAAAAAGAAAAAGAAAAAAGTTATACAAATCTTAACCTAATTCCATCGTTTTTGCTATCTCCGTTGCTTCTCTGACTCTTGTCCGGCGTTTTGCATCTTGGCTGAGAGAAGAATCATCCTTTCTTCACGTGGGAACCAGCAAAATCCCCCCTCTCTCCAAGGTCACCACCCTCAGAGAACCAGAACCTGCTCTGTAGAGCGAGCAACATCACAAGTTCATTCGAACCCGTGGTGGCACTATGACGACGAAAAGCGGAACGTAAGCAGCGGAAAAGAAAAGAATCCAAGGAATTCTCATGACACAGACTGCCTGCCGGACTTGTGGCCTTACACGACTTGATCCTTTGACAAACATCCGTAGCACTTGTTTTTTGAGTCAAGTTATGACATGCCATCACATCACTGCTATTCGTCTACAGTAGGATGCCGCTTAAACCATGCACTGCACTAGAAGGGAGGGCATACTGTTTTTTACAACTGCTTACCACCAATGTGTGCCATTTAACTGATGCTCAGCCACGCAAGAGCAAGGGAGTCAGTCGTCTATCAAAACCCACAACAATCACTCGCACTGGGGAAGCAGGCCTCTGTTTTCTGCATATCTGGCATTATCGCTACTAGAGCCTACAGGCTTGAGATTATCACGTGACCCTCGACGATCCTGCTACCTGTTAGTAAAGCGACGGTTTATGCTTAAACACTAATTTCTATCCCGGGCGTCGTCCCTTTCAATAGTCGCTATTACATTTCCAGAATGCCAGATGAAATTACCTACCAGAGCGTGCATCTGATCTTCCAAGGCCCCTAGGAATTATAGAGTGTCGACTCGGCTCACCACCGTCCCGACCCAGTCGAACCAGCACCCAAAAGACCACCATCTCTCTCAACGCACCGGCCAGGCTTTTTTTCAGCAGCATGGAGATAAAGAGTCATTTGATCGACTATCCAGTGACGTCCAGTAGCAGACTAGCTGCCAACAAGAATCTCACCCCCAAATTGCCCATATTCATGTTTTCAGTCAATCAGGTTTGTGCCGTACACATGCGATTTCATTGAATCACTGAAACAACCTAAAACCATAGACGGAGCTTGTCATGTGACTCGGTTGGTTGATCTGTATAAGTATGGCCAGTGGGGTATAATATAGAGGGACACTTGCGCCGTGATGTCGCGGCCTAACAACGGTATAACCAAAAACTCTAGACTGCTGGATGTGAGTCCTGCAATGAAGATACGGTCGGACTTACCGGGCCGCCGGCCTAGAAGTCAGAAGTAGGTACAACTGCTAGGCGGGGTTGCAAGAACAAGAATCTCCTTGCTTACCACACCACCAACATTAAGGCTGCAGCTGTAGAAGTCAAGACAAAGCATGCGCCCCCCTTTGGATTACACTGGGGTATGCATTTAGGCGTTTGCAGTTGTCAGAAAAATAGCAGTTGTTGAATATCAATGTACGGTTCAGTCGACAGAAATGCGCCAGAAGCTGCATCTCAGATTTGGACCGTCTTGTCGCGGGGCGCCGATCAGATCCTAGGTCCTACCTCTCTTGTCATCTGGCTTTGACGCTATTCACTGTCCATAATTAGAAAACGCCATTCATGGTACCGGGGCACCATGAACCCTCCAGGGTGTGTAGGCAGGCGTTCTAATTTGCTCCAATTCATAACTGCTGCCTAATCTAGGACTAAACACCGGTTCTATCAAGCTATTGGCAGGGCTAGATATAATAACCACCACATAAATTTGCAATAAGGCAACTTCAAAATACGACAAGGGTAAAGCTACAACATGACCATATATATCCAGCCCAGTCCAGGCCAAAGAGCAATGGGGCTGTGTTGTTGATGTGGTTGCTAAATAGAGCTTGTTTGTGCCATATGATTCGTCAAGATCTGTTCCTGGGCGCATATAGGCATTCTCTCAACAGGTGCCCTGCACTGCCCTACTCTCTCAAGTTACGTTGAAAAATGAATTGAATACGACGGTTGGTATATTGTACGTCATGCTATGGCATGTAGTGCACGGCTGTACGTAGCTTAGAGCGGAGAAGTTCCCAGGGATACTTGCTCGCCCCGGGATACAATATACAATAGCCCATTAATGTCATTTGTCGAATCGGTAGCCCCTCTCCCAAACAAAAAAAGAATGTTAATGCGGAATCTTGTTGCGTTGCTAGGTAGATCTTGTTTTGATTAAATGGAATGACATATTGATAGACTTTCGAATATCTGCCCTTCGCTCAAACCTTCCATATGCAATATTACTAAACGCCAGGGCACCTCCAGCAAATACACCCTGAATCATGCAGACAGACTTGATATTCCTTTGCTAGCAATATTTGCCCCCCCCCCCCCCAAGTTGTTACTATAAAATGACCGCCCACATCTCCATGGACTAAGATATGAAAGGGCTAATGGAGACTAAGCCCTGTTACGCGGGTTCATGGTGACACAACACTTTGGTTACACGGCTTTTGGTCTACTCTGCAAAGCAAGTAAACCCACATAGCCCTGATCCAAGCGATCCTGTAAGCAGCAAAAATATAATAATCAATAGGAATAAAACCCCACCTTGATTATATTTCTACTGTCTTCTAACTAGCCTAGATACTCGCTCCAGCTATATTCTTCTTCGGCACCAATCCAGTTCGCACCTTGAGCTTCTTTCCATCCTTCCTCCTCCCAGAAGCCCAAGCTGCATAGGTGGCGCATAGTGGGGCGACCGTGCGGACAGTTCCATGGCTTATCCAACTCGCCCATATGTCTAACTAGGGTTTCCATCTGCCCCTGAGTCAAGGCCTTGCCAATCATGACGCTGCTTCTGCATGCTCTCATGGCAAACATTTTGCGGACCTTGGTCGGGCGAGGTATCGACGCCTTCATGGCCGCAGAAAGAGGCAGCGCCGACTTTGCCGTAGACATTTTTGAGAGGCCAGAAGAGCCTGAGGACAGCGATGCAGGTAGCATTCCAGCTTCATGGTCACCCAGGAGCGAGATAAGTTCTTCTAGATCAGCCAGTGTAAAAGTCGTCTCGCGACTCAGCGGCAGCGCAAGAAGTTGGCAGCGTGAGCCAACAGCAGACTCGCCAGAGACGTCCACAGAGACATCGAAGCCGTTGGCTTCTAGCGCTGCACGGTTTTCTAGCACAATCTCTTCTTCGAGAGCAGTGAGTTCCAGGGTTTTGGGATTGACGAGGCGCTGGGACTGCACAATGGTGGTGGCTTGCAGACGCTCAAAATTGTACTTTTCATCAGTTGCGTGCTGATCAATGATGAAAACCTCGTCTTGGCGTTTTTTATTGGACCCATCGGCCATTTGGTCATTAGCATTCTCATCTGGGATTGCTGCAGATCTGACTGCTAAAATGAAGCCTAGGTTGAATTGCCCGACAATCTTCATACGGCCAAAGTCGCCCTTGGAAATAGTCAGTGACAGCTTTTCCTCGGCACCGGGGGCTTCTAAACCATCATCATCCTCAGTATTAGGGCTTTCAACAGGCCGCGATGGCCTTGATGCCTCATAAGCGGCAAGCGACATTTCCAGGGCAGCGAGATTGCCCCGAAGACTATCTTCGTTAATTTTGAGATTCTGTACTAAAAATACCGTTGAGTCTTTCTTAGCAGGCCCTTTTAGCGCTTTGGCAGCTAATACAGTATTGTGAACAGGCCCAGAACTTTTTCTCTGAAGGATAGTAGCTTCTTTGGCGCTGTCGTTGCTATTCGCAAGTTGAACATCTTCATCAATGTTCACATCTAGGAGCCTAATATCGCCGCTGGTGTCTAAGCCCGGATCCGCATCAAGTTCAGTAGCGGGTGTTTTTCTTTTCCGGGATGACATGGAGGAAGACTCGGTTTCGAACTGCTCTTCTTGATCCTCTTCCATCTCGTCGCCATTTTCCTCCTCTCCTTCCATCTCATCGCGATTCGATTGTTTTGTTTTTTGCAGTGCAAACATTTCAGCCAGTCTCCCGCCGAAGCTAGGCGTGTTGCTTGATCTCGAAGGCTGTATCCTGGTTGCTGTTGAACGGGGGGTTCTTGATGAGGAGTGGCCAATGCTCCTTGTGACCGTGTTGTTGCCAATGCTGATAACAGCAACATCAGACGGTCGCTTAAAGGTCCCTCCGATCTGAACCAAGGGAGCAGATTTAGAGTGTCTCTTCTTTGCTATCACTGTAATGACCTTGTTGTTATCATCCTCGTCATCATCATCATCATCATCACCACTGGGATCGTCATTACAAGACTCTTCCTGGCGAACAAATAATTCATCATCGTGATGACCGCTATCCTCGCCCTCTTGCATGCTGTGGCTTTTGATAGACTGCTGGTTGTCTTGGCCCTTGCGTGCCTGGCGTGCTAATTGTGCATGAAAATCCCTAACGGGCCTAGGAACGCTAGGATCGTGAATAACGTCTTCGAGATCAGACTCTGATTCATCCGCGTCTTTCTGGCCTTCTAGTTCCTCGAGCTCTTGCTCTTTTAGAATAGAAGCTGCTGTTGTGAACTTCACGCCACTCTCCTGGGCTTTAATTTGGCCTGTGGCTTTTTGTTGTTGACGCTCTAGCATTTTTTGAGATGGAGAGGATTGTGCTTGCCTTTTCGCTGCGGCAACAAATGCTGGAAGCGAAGAAATAATACTATTGCTAGATACGGGCGTCAGGTGTTTTGCGGATGCCTGCTGAGGCGAATCTTGTTCATCTTTGTCTTCATTGTCGTCCTCTTCATCGCTACTGCTGCTTTCTGAAAGCTTCCGTTGGCTTCTCACAGCAGACGCCCTTTTGCTTGGCGTATCATCACTCCCAGTTTGGGAAGACACACTAGCCTGGGCTCTTGGAAAGGCTTGTCGTGAAGGTGTAGCAGACGACTCTTGTCTTGCGCTAGCAGCAGAAGAAACAGCACCCTTCTTTGTTGACCACAGCTGGGCGACAGGGACTGCGTAATCTTGTTTGGCAAATAGTTCTGTCAGAGCTTCTTTAAGCTGATCCAGCATAGGACCCTGATCATGCAATAGAATCGTACGTTTATCAGGACTGACGTTGACGTCATAGAGATGCGTGTCAAGCCGGACGTCGGCCAGGATAAACGGCGACTGCGATGAGTTGTAAGAGCGGTAAACTTCGTTAAAAACCTTGGCAAACTGCGGAAGTCCACACGGCCGGCCGTTTATATAGAACATCTGGCGGTCGGGAGTCTGGCGTCCCTCCCCATGGGCCGGCCGCGACACATGGCCCATGACCTTGACAATATTGGGAGAGCTCTGGCTTGTAGTGCCAGTGGCAAGACCTGATACGGTAGGCTTGAGCTCAAGAGAAAGATCCAGGGGAACCAATGCCGCCATGGTCTTTGCGCCAAATACGTTTATTATATTGTCGCGAGTGTGTGCGTTGCCCTTGGTGGAAAACATAATGACCTTTTTGCCTTTGTTAGGCTGCTGGGAAACTGTGAACTTTAGCCCAGTTTGGATGCATGCATATTGGTTCAGCAAAGAGATCAGTTTGTTCCATTCGCGTTTGATATTTCGCTCGAGTTCTTTGCGGCGAACTGGCAGGTTGTAGAACAGGTCCTGGACAGTAACGGTTGTGCCCTTCTGGGCTGCCACCATAGAGGTATCTTCCAGCACACCCGACTGCTTAAAGCGTAATTTTGCGCCCTTGGGGGCGTCTTCGGCACGGCACGTGACGATGATGACCTTGCTTAGAGCACAGCATGACGAAAGAGCCTCACCACGAAAGCCAAAAGTATTAAGGTTTGAGATATCTTCGTATGTAGATAGCTTTGAAGTGTGATGCTTCAGGCCAACACCAGCGTAGTTTTCGGGACTGATTCCAGAGCCATTATCCTGCACCTCGAGAGAGTCGAGGCCCTGGTTTTTAAATCGCACATCTGCCCGGCTCAGATTAGTATCGGAATCAGGATAAGTCGTGTTTCTTTGCACTTGTCTTGGTGTACAGCCCTATACATACCAATGCTGGTCGCTCCAGCATCAATGCTGTTTTCGATTAGTTCCTTGGCCACTGAGCAAAGATCGACAATGACCTGGCCAGACTGTATTTTATGAACCTAATCGACAGAAAAAAAAGCCGGCCAGGCCAGGCCAGCGGTTGTAGCATTAGCATGGAATCCTAGAGAAGACTAGATAGAGGCGCCGGATGGCTGGCTACCTACCGTGCTACTCTCGATGGCCTTTATAGTAGACATTGTTGCTTCAAGGGCATACAGAGTTGGGTATAGCGACTCTAATGGACGGTGGAGATCAGCAATAAGAGCAAAGCCGTGTAATAGCGTCTATGCGTGGGTTTGTAAGCGGATACAGGTCGTGTTTTACTGTTTGAGTATCACGCCAGCACGTAGTGGTAAATTGCCGAGCAGAAAGATATCGTTAGGCAAGCAAAATAAAATGGTCTTCATCAATTGCGGATGGAGAAACCTTCCAGACCTAGCATCCATTTGAATTATTTGATCTCGATGATGGTAGCTGGAGAACAATGAAGATAGCCACACGATGCGCCAGTCGCGATTGACGTGTAAAGTGGTCAGTACAGTACAGATCCTGGCAAGTGGGGCGGGCTGGCAGTGATGCTGCCTGGCGTCATTCGTCAAGAATAACTGTTCTTCACCGAGGCCTCAAATTCAGCCACAAGACGTTAAAAACATGTTTTTCTACTACCATCATACTACGGATGAGCGAGCCCACATTGTCATGATACGTGCTCGGCCTACCATATTCTTTCTCTTGGCTGATCACGCCCTTCTATCCTTGCAGTGCAGCTCTTTCTTGCATCGTCGTACCTTTCCTCTCGGAGACCCTAGCCCGCTCCTAACCCTAATACATAGGAGCTACGCTGTTCTCGCTGTTCTCGCTGTTCTTACGTTCTTACAGAGCTTACTCCCTGCCACTCCTTCTTAATTGGGCCATTAGCTCCTCTTTTTTTCTTCCACATCACCCTCTTCTCGTGCAGCCTCCACGCCACGCCCTTGGCTACCTCGCTGGTTCTACCGACTGTTTCTACCGAGTTCTACTTATAGCCCACAATTCAATCCGTTTGTCTTCCGGCCCGCCTTCCCTTTTCTTTCTTTCCTCTTTCCTCTTTCCTCTTTTACAACCCCAATTGTCTTTGTGTGTCCGTCCTCCTTCTTGCTCTGGCCGAGTTGACACCTGTCTTCAATTTCTTATACTATCTTGCTTCTTTGGTGAAGTTTCTTCTTCATTTGACTGTATTAAGATAGCTTTCCCGCTTTCTTTTCTGGAATTGCCGTTTCGCCTTTTGACAAACAATCAAAACCTATCATCGGAATCGCATTGATATTATTTGCTCATTCTCGCCAGTAAGTCTACCCTACCTTCCTCGTCTTGGAGGCTACGTGATTGGTGGCCCTGGGCTACCTGCTACCCGGGCTACCTGCTACCCGGGCTACCTGCTACCTGGGCTACCTGCTACCTGGCCTGCTTCTGCTTGCCTGTGCACCATAAGATTGCTTGCTTGTCTATTTATTTGTCTAGTTCATTTGAATTGCCTGCACTGCGTCAATTGGTGCTCCTCATCTATTTACATGCTGCTTCCAATTACGTGCGGTCTGCTAACAGCTCCCTACGTGTTTCCTTACCTTTCCATCAGCGGGGCTTCTTTAATAGACCCCCCTTCCAGATCTTCCGTATCCCCAGTACCGGCTTAGCCTACTCGAACTCCTGTCCGTGTTTTCGCTCAGAATTCACGATCCGAAACAATGGCCTCTCCTGCCCCCATTGATATTGTCCATCCTGAGAATGATGTCTCGGCGGCCGATATCATGAAGCATCATCATCATTCCGTTAAAATTGAGGATGTCCCTGATGAAGACCTTCCCAGTGCGAAGCTGGCTGCCATTGATCTTGGTGACTCCCAGGCTTTCCCCGAGCTTGGCTCCGGCTCCGGCAAAACTATTGCTCCCCCTACCTGGGGTACCGGTGCTACCGATCCAGCCTCTGTCACTGCCTCGGCCACTGACGCCGGCCCGGCACGGACCTCGGCCCCTGCTGTTACAATCCCTGGTCGCAATGTCGAGCAAGTAACCGTCCACCCCCAGGACATCCTTCCCCGCGAGAAGCTCCGCCGTCCTATCCCAGATGTGATCAAGGATATTAACCGCAAATCTCGCGCCAACATTTCCATGTTCTCGCTGCCTGGCGGCAAGATCCGCTTCGAGGCTACCGGTCCCCAGGATGTTGCCCAGCAGGCTCTTAAAGACCTCGTTCAACAAATCGGCACCAAGACTACTGTCTCCGTTCCCATCCCCCAATCTGTCCGCTCCTTCATTATTGGTAAGCAGGGCTCTACTATCAAGTCTCTCGAGGATAAGACTGGTGCCCGCATCACTTTTCCCAAGGCCAGTGAAATCCCTGCTTCCGTTGCCGCTGATGAGGATGCCGATATTCTCATTACCGTCGAGGGAAATACCGTTTCTGCCGCTCTTGCCAAGAGCGAAATCATGAAGATTGTCCGCGAACGTGGTGCCAAGGCTGTCACCAAGCTTCGCAACATTCCTGTTCGCTTCTACCCCTTCATTGCAGGCCCCCGTGGTGCTCACGCTGCTACGCTGGAGAAGAACCTGGGCATCAACGTTGACATCCCCAATGTAACTGCCACTGCTTTTTCCCCTAGCGGCAAGGTTGCGGCTTCCGAAGAAAACCCCATCTCCCTGACTGGCGACCGTGCCTCCGTCCTCAAAGCCAAGACCCTCATTGATCAGCGTGTTTCTGATCTACACAACCTCCTCGTGACCTACGAGTGCCCCATTGAACGTGGACGCCAGCAGTTTATTTTCAGTGGCCGTGCCTTCTCGCTAGAAGACTTTTTTGTCCAAACTAACTGTTTTGCGTTGCCGTCTTCTGTCGATGACGATGAGATTGTCACCATCATTGGCCCCAGCTCAGCCATGCCTGCCGGAACCTCTACCTTCGAAGAGCTGGCTATGAAGATTCAGTGCACTGCTGTCGATATCTCGCGTATGCACCGCGATGCGCCTGGGGGCGCGGCCGCTCATGCCCGTAATGTCACCCGCTACCTTCGCCATATGAATGTCATCAACGAAATGGAAAAGACATACAACGCCTTTATTGATACTCCCTTCTCCGAGCACGGCGCTTTGCCTTGGCAATTGTACATTAGTGATCCTGCCAACGTGCTCACTGCCCGTTCCGAGATTACCAACGTTTTGGCTGCCTATCCTCCTTCTAGAGTGCGCACTCTGAGTGTGGATCCCTTCTTCCACTCTCATCTACGAAACAATATTGCTTCCCGTGTCCGAGAAGATTACGGCGTTCGTCTAGTCATTCCCGAGTCCAGTGAGACCCAAGGCCCTGTTGTTTTGGTCTTTGAGTCGCCCGATGCCCCTACCATCCCTGATGCCCGCAGTTATGTCCGGGGAGTTCCTCAGGCTGGAGAGCTTGACGCCTTCAAGGCTGCTCTTGACAAGGCCACCGAGCATGTCTCAGGACTGGTCTCCAAGCAGGAAGTCATTACTAGTGCTGCCATGGACATCCCCGTCAAGTTCCATGAGCGTCTCCGCCGCTTCATCAAGGCGGAGCAGGCAAGACTTTCCGAGGGTGAATTCCCTGTTCGCGTCTCTTCCAGTGGCACCCGTGTTGCTCTCCGTGGTCCTGCCAGCTCTGTTGCGTCTATGGGTGCCAAGATTGAAAAGTTCCTGGAACAGGAGATCCAGGATGATCTGGAGCGTGGCTTCACCTTGACCTTTGACTTCCCCCAGAAGTTTGCCAACCATCTCATTGGCAAGGGTGGTTCTAAGGTCCGTGAAATGCGCGAGAACTTTGATGTTGAAATCCAGATCCAAGACGGCCAGGTCGAACTCAAGGGCCCTAAGGCCAAGGCTGAGAAGGCCAAGGCCCATATAATGTCTCTCGCCCGGACTCTAGCTGATGAGACCACTCACACCCTCAAGATCGATCCCAAGTTCCACCGTGAGCTAATTGGTGCCCAGGGCTCTACTATCAACCGTCTGCAGACCCGCTACAAGGTTCACATTTTCTTCCCCCGTGTGGCCAAGGCTCCGTCAGACTCGAGCAGCGACAGTGGCAACAGCGATGCTGGCAAGCCCCGCCGCCAGCAGGGCCCCGACGAGGTTATAATCCGTGGTCCCAAGAAAGGTGCTGATGAGGCCCGCGATGAGATCTTTTCTCTATTCCAATACTTGAAGGAGCATTCTTTCTCTGCTACTGTTGTTGTTAAGCAGAAGCAGGTTCCCTCCATTATTGGACAGTCTGGTGCTGCTCTTGAACAGCTGCGTCAAGCCACTGGTGCTAGAATCGATATCCCTCCCAACCGCGATACTGAGGATGTCGAAATCATGATCAAGGGTACCAAGGCTCAGGTCCAGGCTGCCGAGAAGGCCCTCAAGGAACAGCGCGCCATCTTTGCTGACACTGTCGTCAAGACTATTGATGTTGACCGCAAGCATCACAAGAACCTTATTGGTGCTGGTGGTATGGGCATTCGTGATCTTGTTCAAGCTGCTGGCGGCTCTGTGGAGCGTCGCGACCTTGCTCGTACCATCCAGTTCCCCAAGCAGGAAACTGATGGCAACACCATCAAGCTGGAAGGCCGCACTGATGTTGTGCAGAAGCTTATTGATTCCATCGCCGCCAAGGTTGCCGAGTGGGATAGTCAAGTTTCGGAAATGGTTGATGTCCCCATCGACCAGCACCGCTCTCTGATTGGCCGTGGTGGCGATGTCAAGCGTGGAATTGAAACCAAGTTCAGTGTATCTCTAGATATTCCCCGCCAGGGCGAAAACAACACCAACATCAAAGTGACAGGTCGTCCGGAGAATGTTGAGGCTGCCAAGGAGCACATTGCTACCCTGGTCAAGGAACAGGAGGGTGAAACCATCCAAATCCCCCGCAACATGCATCATTCCATCTCCAACAACGGGCAGATCTTCCGCCGTCTACGCAACGACTTTAATGTGCGCGTTGACCATGCCGGTCAGACGATCCCTGATAAGCCTGAGGCTATTCGCTCTACTGGCGGTGCCCTTCCCTTGATTACCGATGATGCTGATGCGACCATTGGTGCCTACTCGTGGTCTACGGTGCAGACTGCTGAGTCTACTGAGACTGGTGAGATCCCTTGGATCCTCCGTGGCTCTCCCGAGAATATTGAGAAGGCCAAGAAGGCCATCCAGACCGCCCTAGCACAGTCCAAGAACAACGACACCACTGCTTTCCTGACCCTGCCTGACACCAAGTCCTACCGTTTCATCATTGGCTCCGGTGGCAGCAAAGTTAAGTCTATCCGCAACCAGAGTGGCTGCAAGATCAACGTCCCCCAGCCCAATGCAGCTGAGCAGGCGATTGAGATTATTGGCTCGCCTGATGGCGTTGTGCTGGCTCGTGAGCTGATGCTAGAGGCGGTGAAGGAGGGCCTCAACAAGTTCTAGATGACGTTCGATTCATAACTCGGCGTTTTTTTGTCTTGGGAGTTTTTGCTTTTCTTTTTCTTTTCTTTTTTCTTTTTGCTGTATATCTCGAGGTTCATGAGAAACACGACAACGCTAGCTTTTCTTTTTTTTTCCAAGGCACAGCGGGGAGGATTCCATGTCAACCTCAACCTCTTTTTGTTTTCATTTCAAGAGCGTCATGATGCTTTGATTTTTTGTTGTTTCTTTTTTTTTTTTATTCATCGGGGCTGATATCATGGTCATATTAAAACCCCTTCCTTTGTATTATAAACCGGGAGGAGACTTGGTTTAAAAATAATGACGGACCAACTCAAAGGTTGTAAGTGTAAGTGTTATAACATTATAATATATACCAGGCACTAAAGTGTTATTACCAACGATATACCAGTATCTAGCTATGTATATGTGACATAACTACATGTGTTCATTTGAACTGCTTATCGTAGTCGACTAGAGTTGTTCGGTAGCGCACCTGTCCATCGCCGAGCTTGGCCACTATCGGAGATATAATGTTAGTTCGTGTAAAGCTATCGCCACTGCATTTCCCGCCGTTCTGGCCTGGCTATAGGAGGGGTATATGTAGGTAGGTAGGTAGGTAGGTAGGTAGGTACTCACGTGCTTTGCCGATATTCTCAGCATTCACGGGCATAGTCTCAACCCATGTCTTGACACCTTTATCCACAGCAAGCTGCAGCATTTCCTGCATCTCCTTGCGCGAGCCCAAATGACTCGACCCAATGAAGGCGCCGTTAGTCATCAGGTCCTGTGGCTTAAGCTTCCAGCCGTCTCCGTCAGGCAGGCCGATGGAAATGAACTTGGAATTGACCTTGAGCAGACCTAGGTACTTGCCAAGCTCAAGGCTGAAAACATCAGCCGTTGAGATAATTAGGTCAAAGGTCCGACGGTGTGGCACGTCCCAGTCGTCGGCGCTAGTGACAATCACGTCCTTGGCACCCATAGCCAAAGCATCATCCTTTTTCTTGGCTGAGTGCGAGAGCGCATAAGTATCAGCGCCTAGGGCTTTGGCGAACTGGATGCCAAAGTGCCCAAGACCACCGCTAGATGAGAAGGTTAGTAACGGGCCTGTTTTATTAGATGTTGGGAGGGGGGGGGGAGGGCAAGAGGCAAATAGCCACTTGGACGTTACCTACATCCCGACAATGCCGACCTTCTTCCCTGGCCCTGCGCCGTTTCGGCGAAGCGGCGAATACACCGTGATACCCGCACAGAGCATGGGGGCCGCAGCCGAAGTTTCGAGCTCCTTAGGGATCTGGAAGGTGTAGAACTCGTGGGCACGTATGTGTGACGAGTATCCTCCCTGCGATAGTGTCCCATCACGATACTGGCCACCGTAGGTATCGATCCACTGCGCGCAGTACGTCTCATTGTCATTCTTGCAATCGTCGCATTCCATGCATGAAAGCACCTGAGCGCCTACTCCAACGCGATCGCCCGGCTTGATCGATGTTACCTTACTTCCGACCTTGAGCGCAGTACCAATGATTTCTAGGGTTCGGCAGGTTAGTCAAGGCAAAGACGGGGGTTATCTTTTTTTTACTATGACCACTGGGTGTGTTATTGCCGGTGTTTAGCCGGAAAGACAAGGAAGTGGCGTTTTGAACATACCGTGGCCGGGAATTATGGGCCATTTGTCATTACCCCAACCGCCGTTAGCTGTATGGAGATCTGAGCCGCAGACTCCGCAGGCTTCGATTTTGATATCGATATCGTAGTCACCAAATGGCTTCGGTTTAAACTGTACAACGCGGGACGAAGTTAGCCAAAACGTACGTTTTGCAAAAGTGACAAGACAGAGGGAAGGAAGTAATGGGCACTGAATGCGGGTGAGCAACAACTTACCTCGTAAGGCACCGGTTGCTTGAACTTCGCTGGGGCCGTTATGGCAAAACCGTGGAAAGTATCGGGGTACGGCATGATGATGACAGTAGGACTTGGTATATTTGGAAGAAACAACGATTATGAAGCTGAATATTCAACAAAAGCTTGGAAACTTGTTGTAGAGAAGAGGGGAAGCGATGAGAGCAAAATTTGACGGCTCATAAGGTTCTTTCTTTTTTCAGTCCAGACGCCTCCACCGCTGCCTTCTTATACTTGCGTTTCTCTTTCCTCATCAGTCAATATATGACATCAATTCTGACACTTTCTCCGCTGTTTTGATCCTTTTGCTCAGCTTGGCTGGCGCTTGGTGGTTCCTCTTTTATTCTCGAGTACTTGCGAAGTCTCCCCTTACCCATCTTTCTGCTTCAAGCCTGGTTCTGGTACTTTAGCCGTACTTTCGGATAGCTTCTTTATCGATAAGCTACCGTTTATACATAAACAACGTTACTTTCGTTTCTAACATGCTTGATGTTTAAACTTTGCCACCAGGTATACCGCAAATGACTGATGTACTCAAGTAGTCCCCATTACTCGTGGCAAGTCTCGGCCTCGTCTTATAATTGGGCATATATTTTCAGAATTTTATACTTAAGTAAATCCCACATCTATTAGAAAAACGGTGCATTAAACAGAAAACCGGCTCCGTCCTTGGAGCCCCCATGCAAACATAACCCGGCTCCATCACCCGTGGAGCGACTCGACCTTGATATCTGCGCAATTAAGTATGTCGTAAAAAGAAAAAGTATGGAAAAAGAGATTGCTCTACTACGAGCGTACTATGCATGAATGCAGGCCGTGACTTCGTACTGCTCATCCCCTCAAGGAGGCAATACGAAACAGAGAGTAGACGTAATGGCAATATACAGCTTGTCACTAAGCTTAGTAGCAAGTGTAACCACCGTCAATCAGGACGTTGGAGCCAGTCATGAAGGCAGATGAGTCTGAGGCCAGGAACACACAGAGACCGTTCAAATCATCAACGGCACCCAGGCGGGCCTGAGGGGTCAAGCTCTTCCAGATCTTCTTCTGGGCGTCCAGAGCGGGAACGTTGTTCAGGGCAGTGTCCATGTAGCCAGGGCTGATGCAGTTGACACGAATGTCGTGCTTGGCCCACTCAGCAGCAAGAGATCTGCCAAGCTGGACAACACCAGCCTTGGAGGCATTGTAGCAGCACTGCTCCTGGGGGTAGTTGACAATGGATCCAGACATGGAGGCAACCAGAACAATGGATCCGGGCTTTCCGGCAGCCATCATGGCACGACCGACAGATTGCGACATAAGGAAGGAACCGTTTAGGTTGATGTCGATTAAGCGGCGGAACATGGCAGGGTCGTAAGTCTCGGCCTTGATGTTAGAGCTAGACAAACATGTCAGTATAAACGCTTTTAAAAGTGCGGCCGT
The DNA here is from genome assembly GCA_038407165.1 of Ceratocystis variospora. Lineage (NCBI taxonomy): Eukaryota > Fungi > Ascomycota > Sordariomycetes > Microascales > Ceratocystidaceae > Ceratocystis > Ceratocystis variospora. The sequence goes on along the minus strand of JAXHKN010000413.1, from coordinate 2,761 downwards.
GGCAGTAATGGTGACTTACTCAGCAATGCCGGCAGAGTTGATCAGGACATCCGGGGCACCGAAGTTCTGGACAACAGAGTCAACGGCAGCATTAATAGCAGCGCCATCACGGACATCGACCTTGAAGAAGGTGACGGGAAGACCAGTCTTGCTGTGTAACTCTTCAGCAGCCTGGTCACCAAGCTCTTGGTTGGCGTCAAACAGGATGATGGAACGGGCGCCGGCCTCGGCACAGGCACGAGCCATGCTATTACCCAGACCACGGGCACCACTAATTACAGAACTCAGTTAGTAAATTATACAACTTTTCTAGAAAGACATGGAGAGAAAGCTTACCCAGTGACAATGACGACCTTGCCCATCAGAGACATGCTCTTCATAGTCTTGGGAAGAGAATCGTACTGGGCCTGGGTCAAGGGAGCAACATTGTCGTCAGCAACAGGGGGGGCGGGGGTGCCAGTAGGAGCACCAGTGGCCTTGACGGGAATTGTGAAGTGGTCGGAAGAAGCGCTGTTGCTACCCTTGCCGTCAGAGGCGTAGACTGACACAGGAACCTCCTTCTCCCGGACGATCTCGTTCTTAACGCCAGTGGCCTTCAGGCTGTTGACCTTGCCAGTAGAGAAAGCACGAGCACCCAATGAAGCAGAGTTGTTCTGGGCAGGGCGAACCATGCGGGTGGCGAACCGCGCAAGGTGGGAAGAGGCGATGCGAGAGGCCATTGTGTGATGTGTATATATATATATATATGTGTGTGGATGGATAAGATTATGGGAGATAGCACGACTAGATATGATCGTACGTTAGCAACGAGGGATAGGGATAAAGATAAAAGAAGATAGTGTGCGAAGTGATGATGGAGAAATAGACAAGATGAGTTGTGAGTGAGAAACAAAAGGAGTGGTGGGCAGGAAATGGGATGGGAGAAAGCTAGTTTTATACTTGGGACATGGAAGCTGTGGCTCAGCCCTCACTCACAGTCAAGCCCAAAACAGTGTCGGGGTTAGACTTTTAGTGGATGCTGTTTGTTCGTAAGGGGGTGGCCAGGTTGACAGTAATGTAAAAAAAAGAATAAAAAAATAAAAAAAAAAAAAGAGAGAGGAAACGTGTAAACTTGCTTCCTCTCAATTCCCCTCCCTTCTGGTCATCCTTCTCCCCGTTCCACACTTGGTGTTGAGAAATACTAACCTAACCTATTTTCAAGGCTCTAATCAAGTAAATAAGAAAGAATAAGAGAGCAAAAAGCAAGGCCATTTAGAGGCTCTCCAGCCCTTGATCCCTATAGACCCCAGGGGGAGCCGAGAGACCTAGACCGAGTTGTTGTTGCTGTTGCTGCCACTGCTGGTTTTTTTGGCTGACATAGAAGGAGAAGGGGGTGGGGGTGTAAAGTAAAGGTGGAACCGACAGTTGAGTTGCATTCGAAGCGAAAGATAGTAGAAGAGAAGACATGAAAGGATCACGAAATAGTGGGCTGGAGTACTCCAGGGCGTGAAATCAAAAAGAAGAGGAGTGGACTTAGTTGCACAAGACATACAAATACCAATATAAAGATTAAAACAGGGAAATTCGAAAGATGAGGGGGGGGGGATAAAATGAAAGAAAGGAGAATAGCTCATCGGTCAACCGCATGTGCGTGTCCCCCGCGTTGAAAACAACCCACCGACCAGCCTCTAGAAATTCTCTTTCTGCCCATAAAAGGGACAGCTGACAAGATAAAGTTAAGACGGTAGATAGTGGCAAATTATTAGTTTCCGCAGGCCCAAAAAGTTGGATATTATGGGAGCAAATGAGGATGAAGAAAGATAAGACATAGCAAAGGGACAAGAAGGCTTGACAAGCAAACATGAATCGAATCAGTAGCAGTAATTCACTTGACCCGATAACATTTGTCAGCTTCTTTTTTGTCCAGCTCTGCTCAATGCTATGTTGTAAGGGTTTGCACTCTACCACCCCACTCACAGGGTGGATTGAGTTGACGATGCATGGGATCATTGGGGGGGGAGGGGTGGGAGGGAAGAACATCAAGGGGGGACCAAGAAAGAAAATAGTAGCATGTAATAATGCGCCCACTTGAGCAATATTGAATCTGTACGGGGGACGCAAAATTCATGTGACAAGATAATGGAAGAGGTGGAGGGGGGGGGAGGCACACACCGCGAAGTCAACGGTGGCCGCTGTAGTAAATGAGCGCAGGGCCGGAGCATATGTCGTCGACATATTTAGGTGGTGTGAGGTGCTGAGGCTGCAGAGGACATGGCGCTTGGTAACAGCAAGCTAGGCCGGGTCAAGTGATCTGCCTCAAGCAAGCAAGCCTCTAGCTGTTTTATGTCTAATTCTTGTGGACAGTCCACTAGGGCAAAGCAGCACAGCATGCCCTATCACACAGGGCACGAAGAAAAAAAGAAGCAATTGCCGTTGTATACTAAGCAGATGCATGTGTGCTGTATTGGCATTTTTATTTAGAGTAGATACTTGGCTCACTGTGGAAACCTGCAACTCAGCAGCATAATCAAAGTCATTAAAAGATGGATGGATCAAGCAAGAAAAGAGGGAAGACGAAAGACGGGGAAACTGTAGGTAGGGGCGTGTGAAATTTTATTCCCTTTCAAGCTTCACGCGCAACAAAGCTTCAGCCCCACCTGGTGCCAAGCAAGGGTCAACACAATGTAAGAAGCTTGAAGCTATTGTGTGTACGTGGTTTAGAAGCTTGAGCCTCTAGGGGTTGAGGGCTAGCCCATCTTAATAATGGGGGGGGGGGGGGGGG